>NDXB01020514.1:50703-60877 GCA_002631895.1 Agapornis roseicollis
TAATTTATTTTTTTTTTTCTTTTTTTTTTTTTTTTTTTTTTTTTTGTTATATGAAGGAGAAAAATAAACATACATCTCATTTGTTCACTTAATACCAAGAGGTTTGTGTCCTTTTGTTATCATCAGATATGACACGACACCACTGAATGACATTCTCTATTCCTAATGTCAACTGGGGTATTTTTACTTACTAACGCAATGACAAAAAAAACTATTATTTACTGCAACCTTTAAATTCTACTGCCAAATTAATTTTATTCTATGTCTCAGCCACATCCCCAAATAATCCAGCAAACATCCACTGTAATTTACAGATTAACGTGTTTATTCATATACAATTTGTAAGTGCTTATCTTCAGCAGAGAGTGCAGGATCTGGGACATTTCACTACCTGAACTTCTGGTTCTCTCCTACTCTTGGGCTTTACACATATTTCTACCCCCTTTCGGCAGGCAATAGATTGATGCAGCACTGTACTGCACTCCACTTCTTCTGGAATACCTGTGAGGTTGGAGTTCAGCCACAGGCAGGGCACTAAGATAGAAATTAAAGCAGTGGATGCCAGAAGGCAGAAAACGGTAAAGTGCATTGCAAAAGCACTGGGCTTTGAAACATCTTGACAAAATGCCATATTATGGTGGCAAAGCAATTACAGTTCAGTCATTTCTACTGAGAGAAATGGGTCAGTTTTCTGTTCTCCAGCCTACTGGTTCAGAAGCAAACAGGATTAAATTGATGTGCACTTCACTCACTTGCAGAGGTACAATTAATAAGTAATAGAAATACAACTCCATTAAGAAAATTTGACACTAAAAATTACGGATGTGTGACACAAAGTAAATTCTGTGGCTAGAGAACACAAGGCTATTACCATAAATCAACTTACTCTTTAAGCAACCCTGTGAGAGTTCCTAGTTTTTCAGATGGGAAACTGGATCACAGCACGCTTAAAGAACAAAATTACACATTTTTCCCTAGGAGGCCTCAACTTTTCTTTCTAAAACTTTCAGTCCTATTTTTCCCCTCTTTAATAGAAGAGCTCATGTCATAACCCTTCAGCACAGTACACACTAGGCTCAGGTCTGCTTCCAGTCATGGACTCTTTTAAAGATAAACTTATCAAGCTTAGCAGGTCAGCAGAGCGGGCTAGTGAGGAGTAGAATGCACTGTTATCCATGTCAAAGAGCAACTTAAAAACATTCTTGGCTTAATCTAGCAGAAATCTTCCGTACTGGGGAGAAAGTGTGCAGGACAGGGACTGCCAGTGCTACCATGAGGTCTGACCCTGCATTCATTGATTACTAAGGCACAATCACACACAGGGACTAGAACCGCACATGTAGTTTATCTTCCTTTCCTCACAAATGCTGAATTTATGACAAAAATATAGGGAGGTGACAGAGAAACACAATATCTGTGAACAGTATCAAGGGAGTCTCTGCAGGAACTACAGACTAGCTATCTTTTTGAACATGAAACATATTTTCCCTTTACACTTCATTCAGTAGAAAAAACCATTTTTGCTGAATGACTGGATTTTCTATCTGGGCTCTGTAAGAGTTGTTAAACAGACAGTCATTAATCTATTTTGAAACCACTACTAACAATCAGCTCTTAATGAATGTTTTTCATAAAACAGAAATAATCTGGTTTAAGCTAAGGTGATTTCTGTACCTACTCCAGCATGAGGCCCCTGTGAAACATGAGTGACACTTGTCAAGTGCTTGAGAAAAGGTTTTCTTGTAATGTGCAGCAGGGGCACAGATCAACAGCAGATTTCAGAGTTCAGCTAGAGGTGGCATCGCCTTCTATCCTTACTTTGCTAGTGCACTTCATCAAAGGCCTGCAATGAGGAAACACCAACTCATAACCGAGAAAAGGAATTGTCACTTTTCAGCCAAAGATCTAATTTAATGCACCTGAAGGGCTTGAATTCCACAGTACACTGGCAACGCGCTGACTGAGAAGGGCTTTCAGGGGCAAAGTGAGACCATAGCTGGCACACCGCCCTGCAGATGCCACGTGTGACTGTACCCTGCCTGGGCTAATTCTGGTAGAGGCACAGGGCTGTGTTCTATGTGGCACTTCTGGCACTGGCTGCAAAGACTGACAGATGGACAGGCAAGCTTTTGACCTTAATACTTGTGCAGATATATAGAAAAATGAAACTGAGCCACTGAGTCAGGATCAAGTGAAGCCAGGACCCAGGAGTGTTAATTACTATTCCACACTCACTTTCACAACTCCATGACTGCTCCCCCAAGCCCAGTTCATGGCTGAATCCAAATGGTTTAGTGCTGCTTCTACATAAGCAATTAATGCAGGGCAGCCTCCTACAACAGTGCTGCTTGATAATGAACTACTTAATGGTTCAATTAACAACTTTTAACAATAGCTTTCCTAATTTCCTCTGTTCACTGGTGTTTATTTATTTATTTCATTCTGCTCCTCCTTTCTCCTCTTGTCAGGCAAATATAAACAAGAGAAATCTAATTAGCTGAGAATATTGCTTTGTAAAAACTTTGCTAATGACTTCTCCCGCCCATAAACCTTGGGGAGTCAGCTTCTCACAGCTTCCTGTGAAGACTCATGATTTTGTATGTGAGTTTTGATCCATACAAGAAAATTAATGACCAAACTCATATAGCTTAATGTATCAAAAGAAGGCAATCCAGAACTCGTTGAAGAGATCTGTTCATTTGTTTATGGATCTGCTTGTGTACTTATCAAGAACATGCCACACAACTTTATCACATGAAAAACTTGTTAGTGAAGTCCTACTTTAAGGTAGGTCTTTTTTGCCTAGTTCAGCTACTTTTAGCCTAGGCTGCCTCTCAGTCTCTTAGCTTTAAGGCAGGCTTTTCCAAAATGGTGTCAAGAAAATATGATAAAACCCACTCTGTTAGTTCTTCTGTCATCATCATCATGGTACTGTGGATCACAATGCTTGACTTGGCTTGAATGAAGTACTGCAGTTGCATTTGCCCTACCATCTCCTCCTCGTTCACAACTTACCTTGAGTAAAGAATGGCAAACAGGAAATCCAGTTCAATGTTCTTCTTCTAGGGTATATTTTTTTCCCATTCTACTGGCAATTTTCACACTTTTCACACTCATAATACACTCTTCCCCCCCAACACACACCCCCCCTCCCCCCCCAGATAACCATACACAAGAAAATAATATGAAACTAGTTTTCATTCTTTGTGAGGAGCTGCAGTAACCAGCATAAAGCTACTGTCTCCCTGACAAGGACTACAGGCACAAAATCTGAAATGCAAATCATATCAGTGTTTATGTTTTAATAAACTGCATTGACAGCAGCAGATTGAGAAAAAGAGAATGGTGACTCTCACTTTTAAAAAATGCTTGCCACAATTTCACTGTGTCAGACAGTAACTGAATGTCAGTTGAGCTTTATGGAAGGCACAAATGGGAACTTTTAAAGATACAATATACACTACTGACATATAAAAAGACAAACACCAAGTACAGAACAAAGGGGGCTAATTTAATAAAATAAGAGCTTGGCAGCAAGTGTTTATTTGTCTTGGAGGACTTTTTTATTCTTCTTAAAGAGCACCATTCATGTTGCTCAGTTTTAGGCTTGGTTACCTCCCTGATGGATAATATTCCAGTTACTACCCTTATTAAAAAATACTAGACTATTTCACAGCAGTAGTTCCAATCACTGTAGCAATACAATGCTGTGCATTATGCTATTCATCTTCAAAATGCTCCATAAATATTGAAGACCAGTTCGTAACACGGTGTTCTACAATAAAGGTAGTCCATAGCTATTCCAACCTAAGAAATTTATTCTCTGAACCCAAATATTGCAATTTCCCACTTGTGTCTTTCTTTCTCTAAGGGGTTCAGTGGAAGTAGAAGTATGGTTTTACCGAGTTTTTATTCCTTATTTGTCATCTAAATGAGAGCAGAGGCCTTTTTAAATATCTGACAGTAAATACCACACCCATGACAACTGGTCTTTCACTTTCTGAAGTACCCTCAATGCTCTATGAAAGACTAAGCAGCCAAGGTAGAATCTTCTACTAGAAGTCCATGTACTAAAACAGTTTTCCCAAACCTAAACAGCACTGCACTGGATGATGTTAAAAGCTTTCGAAGTGGCACTATGCAAAAGCCATGTCAACGCATATCCTGTAAAGCTTTTTTTATATCGTTCTCTAAGATGCTAGGTTGACTTACTAGATTCAGTAGAAACTGTAGAGGAAACACGGAGAAAGGAAAACAAACCCAGATTTTCCAGTTTGAAGGTTGTTTCTAACACTACTCTTTCATGCCAACAGTGCTATTAAGAGGTTACTTCTCATGAAAACCACTTCCTATAATCTTTAATATACTTAAGCTTGCTTATCAGCAGCTGCTTACCCAAGACCTTGGCAGAGGGGTGGTTAGCAGGCGTTGTGTCTGTACTAGGGTGTGAGCACACATGATTTCCAGGTGGACAGAGAAGTTTTGATGTTGCTCTAATATTACATTGGGTCTACATAAATATATTCTGTACCAAAACAAAGATGTCATCTTGCTAATTCATATATCATCATGACAGATATGTAACCTTGTATCATTTAGATTTCTATTGTATCTTCAAAAAAAGAAAGCTACAACTTCACTAATATACTGTTTATTTTAATGCAGAAACATAGCTGATTAACTCTGTTAAGGTTAATTGCAGTTGAATGTAATTTAAAGATTCATTTGAAGTTAATTATATGTTCTTTTAATAATCAACATTTTCATATTGGATAAAACAGATGGTAGGAAAATGCTTTTATGACTATTATGTCCCCGTTGAGGTCTAAGAGATAACAGGGAGATTTCTCTGTGAAATGCATACAGCTGTTTTCCCTCTCAACTTCAGACACTTGGAGCCTTATCACAAAACACTGAGCAATTTTTTCTGGAATTTAGACCACCTTTGGTACCTCAAATTCATACGTCAAAACTTCCGTAACATAGCCAAAACCAGTCTGGAAAAATCTCAGCTATAGGAGGCTTATATCACAATGGGGTGACAATCATTTCTGTTCTGGGTATTTCAATTCATCAAAGGTCCAATAGATTCTGTAACTTTTAAAAGGGATTATTTAACTTATTGGAGATTGAATATTTTAGTCTCACAGAATCACATTATTTTACCCAAACCAAATTATTTTCAAAAGCACCTAGACTTCCAGAGAAGCAGAGCCTTGTAGTCTCAACACAAGACCAAATACAAAAGTCCAAAAATATCATCATTTCAGTTTTCCATCATGTTGCTTTAGGGAAGCAGTTTCAACTACCTGCCCTGGTTTCTAGCAGAGATAAAAACTTTCATTTAACATATTAGAGGTGATATTTTGAATTCATATCTTTATTGTAAAATACCTGAAGCTACTATTCTAAAAGTACTGAACAATGTCAAACTTTATGTTTCAGGTAAGTTAGGTCTTTCACCTCCATTTTTCTACGCATCATTCTAAAACCATAATTGTAATAGGCATCTATAAAAGTTAACAGAACGTATGATTAGAAAGTATAGCCAAATTCTGCTATGAGAAGCCAGGTTCTGAGCTCCCAGTAATCTTGAAAACACTGTGTAAACAGCTAGAAAAACATCTGCAAGAAGCAAAAATAAAAGGGATGCTGACAGCAACATTTGTGAATTACAAGCAGGGATTTCTAAAAGAACTGAGACTGGAACTGAAGAGTCCCTCTACATTCCACAAGCTATAAAAAATAAAACCAAAACCAACAGCTGAGCTGTTAACACACTTTTCATGGATTTGACTGGGGATCACATTCCATCTGTGTTCAGTACAAACCTGAGCATCTTCCTGACATTAGAGTGTAGGACTGTACTTTTTCTGGTTCACACTGAGGTAAGAAATGAGGCATCTTGTATTCTGGCTGTTGCTGAATATCTGGACCTTGTCACTGTACCTGTGTTAAATTAGAGACAATCCACATCTGAGACAATGTAATAACCATTTAAGAAGGAACAGTTCCATTACTTAACATAATGGCACTGTACAAGAAGAGACAGGCAAAGCCCACTTTGAGGATGACTAGAAACAATGTTGAAATTCTCTCTAAAATTTGTTCATCTCTGTATTTCATATTCAGCCAGTTTAGCACTTTTTGAACATTGTTTGATTGTAATAACCTACATGCTGAACAGTCAACTATGTTAATGAAGATATTGTTGATTTTTAAGGCTAAATTCAGAAGACTGATGGAAAGAAGGAAAACTATCTGGAATACTTGGGGGGCTCAGTCAATGCGTTTCCACAACTCGTAACAGAACTACAGATTCCATCCTTTTTAATGACACCTTATATGTTTGAGGAACACAAGTTTTAATTTAAATAATTCTGTAGTACATATTTCTTTCACAGACGGCTGTTTCCAGTGGACTGGAAATGAAGCACAACACTGACAGTAGTTTTTCAAGATCCTAGTCTGAAATCTCAGATATTAGAAGCGGTTTGTATCTCTCTTAATGCCATAAATGTTGAAATTTTATTCTGTATACCTTGAAACATGAATAAAGCTGCACCATCTTAACAACATCATACAGATTATAAGTTTTCTTCATGATAGCATGGGGCTATATTGCAAGAAATATTATCTCGGGCTTTCTAAAAATTTATATAAAATATAGACGTAGTTGCATCTTTTTTCTAATACAGGCATGATTAAAAATACTTGGCTCAGCATGCACATATTTTTCAATGATTTTTCACACTTCTGTCTCCTTTCTGTAAGCCATAAGACTATAATATGAAATACAGAGCTGTGCTGGTATGAGAGATTGGTGGCAGAGTTACAAACCCTGACATTCCAGGTTGTCTGCCCATGTCAAATTTGGGCACGTGATTCTTTCTTCAATACTTCTGGAAGAAACTGCTAACTGAACAAAGTTAGCGCACATGACCTTTAGTCAATTTATTCTGACTTCAATAATTACAGGGAAGTAACTGTCAATACTGGTCACTTGGTTGTATTCACATTGTTTACAGAGTGTCAACCTTGCAGTTCATGCAACTATCTTATATGTCTTCCTTCACACAACATACCTTTCAAGTTATCATCCTTCCTTTTGTCAACAGGAACAGATATATACTGTATCCCTTTTGTCTTCAGGGAGTTTAAAAGGCAAAGGATAATGTACCTACATCACCCATGATAAATCCATTTTTCACTAGGTACTTCTACTGTCTTTTCACCAGTGTAAAGCAGTTCATATTTGACACACCCCAACAGATGGAAATGGTCATGAGTAACAACTTTTAGTTGTTCCATGACATTTTGGAATACTTCCTATAAGCTCAAATGGTTCCCAGGGTAAATTTTCATCACAAGTAACATTAGTGTCATGCCTCTTCTGAGGACTGAGCACCATGAATTTCTTCACAGCATTGTTCTACTTTACAGACAACCTGAACCTCAAGGCCTGATGCTTTCTACTCTTCACAAGTCACATTAAGGATTGCAGGTAGTGAACAGGCAGACGCAAAACCAAAAGAGTCTCTAAGACTCTCCCAGTAAATACATGCCTACAAAAATTACCACCAAATATAAAGAATGAAGCAGCAAGATGACTCAGCTACATGACACTAAATAACTTTCAGAGAACTATTTGTGTGAGAATCATCAAGAGGGTTTCATTCTTGCCTTGGCAAAGACAAACATTTACACATGTCAAGAAAAACAACCTGTAATACCATCTCCTGTACTGTAACATATCATCAAGAAGATCTCTCAGAAAAGTTAGCCAGACAGCTATAATTACTTCCCTTTATTGTGAAACTGTAGATACTCCTTGTCGAATAATATTTTATTTTCATCTCCTTTCTCACTTACCATCTTTGACTGTATTCCAATTTTTGTTCCCTCCTCTAAGTCATCCCCCACCCCAGTGAACTGGATAGCTTCTGTTGTCAATGTTTCTGCACATCTTTTTACTAGACAACTAACCTATTTAGTTGTTTTAGTTGAGGCATAAACCAAGGAGAACTCTTGAAGAGATTTGAAAACCTGAGCCCTTAACTGAATCTCCTGAGACATTCAGGCTAGGAAAATAAGACTTACAGCTTGACTGTTCTACAAAAGGCAGAGAATTGCACTTACAGGAGCTATAGTAAAACTCACTGCACAACTTTAAATAGTTGATTTTTCTTTTTTCTGTTTGAGCTCTTCAGCTCAGAGCTGTAAGTATGCAGGGACATGTTTATATTACAGGAACTACTGAGGGGATCCAGCAGAGAGTGAGTCTCAGTGCTTGGGATCAAGTTGCAGCCAGCAGTTTGGGAGAAAGGCCGATATCAACACTGTACAAAAGCAAGGTCAGAAATGGAAAAGTTAAGGTGGATACAAAGTTGAAAGGAAAGGTAATAAGATTGTTAGAAGTCAGAAAAATATGAAGTCAAATATCACCACAAAGTTTGGTTTTACAGGAAGTATAGGATTGCTGGTCGGGAATCTGGCTTCAAAACAAAAGGGACGGAGCAAGAGCAGAGAATACAGAATCCAAATGGCTGCTCAAACAACAGAGCAAGAGCCAGAATCAGGAATCAGAGATGACTGCAGAGGTCACACATGTAAACAATAAGCAGCACAAAGCAATTCATGGATTAAATCTCATGAACATTTGGATGCAGTAGATCAACAGTTTTACAGATCAGTTCTCAACTGATTTGGATTCTCAGGCTCTTTGCTGTCCATGCTGAAGCCCAGATGATGACAGGAGTTTGATTGTTCAACTGAAATCTAAAAGACTAATAACAACCTTTAAGAAAGTCATATGACTTTCAGAACCATGTAGCAAAACCTGGTTCTCATGACTTCATTTTTACTCAAGTATATACCTAAAATTTCCTTTGTCACTCAACAGAGGTTTTACAAAGTCAAGATATAGACCAAAGCACTGAAAGCTGAAAAATGAGATGCAGTGGGATATAGAATTCAGTTAACCGTAACCAATGTTTAGGACCCCTTTGTAAGCAGCATGTAAGTTGCTCATTTCACAGCTGCCAGCAAATGCAACTGACAAGCTATCAACAAATAAAATTTACTTGTAGCTTTAAAATCCTGGTGTATGACATTTGCTGCTTCAGTAATTGAAGGCAAAAGAAAAGCCAGACTAAAATTTGCATAGCAGAAGTTTCCTGACTTTGGGCAAAAGGAGATTTTAGGATGCTGCAACTGCCATAGGTGTTTTACACAGAGTATGAAGTGCTGAGAAGAACAGTATCTGACAGAGTAGTAGGAGATGCTACCCCTAACAGTTCTGTCCTCTTAATCTCGGTTAACTGCTGTTCTGCCCAGAAACCTCCAAGAGGTAGTACTGACAGAGCTCATAAACTGCCTGCCTTTTGTGGCCACACTCTTGGTAGAAGCTTAACCATGTCTATGAGGTAATGGTTATCATGACTGCCTCAAGGAAATTATTCCATTTAGAGTTTCTTGTCCTCCTGGAAACAAACACTGCAAGCATGAACTGCATGAAGGTGTGACTATACCTACACAGATACTAATCACAGATTAAACTAGATAGATGAAGCATCAGAAGTAAGGACCTTCTATAAACATAGATATTTAACATAAATAGATGTCTGGTAGAGTAATTGCCTGCTGATAATCTCTGTTAGTTTGCTATAATAATATAAAGCTTTCTTTTAAGCTCAAGCAAGAAGTACAAGATAACCTCAGACTTGCTTAGTCAACTTTCAAACCAAAGCAAGAAGAGGAATGAATCCATAATCTGACTGCTAGTTAATTACTACAACACAGGGAACAGAAAGAAATCTCTGTATCACAGACTGACAAAGAGTAAATTTGAGATGGAGTAAGGAGACTACATCACCCTGCTAAGACATACCTGGGTTTGAATAAAATAATTCTTTTCAGCAGTGTTTTAAAACTGCATTCCCAGCTTCAATCAAGTGCATCTTGATGTAACAGGAATACAGTTCAGAGGAACTTGAGTGACAAAGTGCTAAAGAATGTTTTACATAAGAGAGTCACAGCATGAGGAGACTTGATAAGAACTCTGCTGGCAGGACTCAAGAAAGAGCTGAGCAACTTTAATAAGATGATCAGGGCAAATGAAAGCAAAATATTAAAAAAAAAAAAAAAAAGAAAGAAAAAGAAAAGGAAGGTCAAT
>NDXB01020514.1:61034-81112 GCA_002631895.1 Agapornis roseicollis
AAAAAAAAAAAAAAAAAGGCAGAAGAAGAAAAGGAAGGCCAATGTAATAGAAATCTTGTCTGACTACAAAGGCTGAAGAGATGAAAGGCAAAAGGAACTTCATGTGTTTTATGCCTTCTTGTTTTTGGGCTTAGATGCACTGGCGCATCTCTGCAAATGTCAGCGAGCCAGAAAGCAAATCAAAAGAAACAGCTCTGATCTGGGGAGTGTGCTTTTGAAAAGAATACATCTACCAGGGGTGTAATGTGGCACATCAGGCCACCTGGATAATGAGGGGCAGCAGATGAGAGGGAGGATGAATTATGTCAGCTGCTAAATGAGAAGGCTGATGGCAGAGTTGGGTCCGTTTTGCTGGTGCTTTCATTAGAAATCATTTGTGTCTTAGGACTTTGGGCCTCAGCTTTGGCTCTGCTGTACAGAATGAGTGCTTTGGAACATGAGATTTCAAGGAACTAATCTCTGGCTTGGAGCCATGGATGACCAAGCTCTCTCCACAAATCATTTCCAGAAGGATTGAAAAACACTGAGCCAAAGTCCTCTTTTTTTTTTTTTTGTTTCCTAGAGCTTCAAAGACCATTGTGAAGTTAAAAGGAATTGTCAAGGTGCCATGACTTGTGAACTGTACCGACAAATGGCAAATTATCTTTTAAGATTGTGAACTGGTTCAAGAATTTCTTGTACTATCCAAAGGCTTTTGTCTTATAATTGAAATAACGAAACGAGTTACACTTATACGTGAATGCAATGATTAAAGTAAATTTTCTGGTGAGGTTAAAAAAAAAAGGGGGAAATAAGTTTGTAAATTGACAGAGGTTTAAATACGCTTTTGAAATTTTGTCAAAAAGCTTTAGGCGGCAAGTTTCCAGTGGAAGTTCAGGAGCAATGTGGATAAGTGCAATTATTCTGATAAATAAACAAAGGGCACAACAGGGCAAGTTAAAATGGCATAAAAAGGAATAGCCATGGTCTCTTTCATTTACATTTTAAAATTATGTTCATTTGGAGTCTTTGCCTTTACAGTGAAATAAAAATAGGATGGATGTGTTAGCATGAACAACTCTAATTCGTGAGAAATACAGAATTAATCCTGTAATACTATTGGTGTTGTTATTGTATTTTGTATTTTATTTCCACAAATATTCATGTAACTATTTTTACCATGCAACATGAATTCCATTGCTTGCTGCTGCTCTTCAGAGAAGGAACTTTTCATTTACTCATATGAACAGACTATTTAAAATGCTGAAGGAATTAAAAAGCATGATCTAACTTAATTTACGGATAACCAATTAAACTAAAATAGCTAAACAAAAAAGGCAGAGCAGTATGAAATCTTTCTGATTACAAATACATTTGGTGATTCAATTGAGAAACTGGACATTGTTAGTTTTGTTTTTAAAACAAATTCTCCACTGAATAATAATCATAACTTACAAACACCATGATAACAGGTAAAGAAAGAGGAAGGTTTGAGTTAGGTAAATTATTAAGTAGCAGTAATACTTTTTGACCAGTGCTTAGACTAGCTGTACTGTTTGATTATCTCCAGAAAATTAGGTTCTTTTCTCATGAAATTTCATATTATTCTGCTACCCAGTTTCACTCAGAGCTACAAGTGAAAATATTGAAAGAAAAGACATACTTGAAAAACAAAGCCACGATTGAGGCTATTTCTGTTCTCTTTCAAAGCCAGCGAGGTATGACAAAAAGCTCAAAGAAAAGTCTGTTCTAATAAGATTTCTCCTCCGAAGATTTATGGATACACTTGGATACACATTTGAACCCTTTGGGGTTTATCTGATCAGAAATGAATTGCTGGCCAATCCTCTCATGTTCATGGGTCCAAGTCATGACCTGGAATGTCTTGTGCTGCTAGAAGTGGTAAAGCAATAAAACTAATAGCTTTATCAGAGTTGAAAGGTTGAAACTGAATCAGGAAAAACATAAGATAATTAATTGGAGCCAAATAACTTTTTCAGGGTGTTTGGTATCATCTCTCAAATGTATTGCAATGCATTTCCAAAAGAGCAAAAGATACATATTTCACACATTACAAATGAAGGTGCAATCTCTCTTTATCCAGATACATCCATATCAATGCTGACTTTCATGTGAGGATGTAGATTTGAGATGGCAAGAGATTGACAGAGAGACTTGAATTTGAGTGGTCCAGGGCAGAGTAGATTGATGGAAATACACAGGTTCAGAAAGAAAAAGGATTTGCTAGCTGACAGCTTTTAAGTACAGCTGCTTTCTGGGCACTAGGGAATTGCACAACTTGTTCTTGCTTCAGTATGTTGTCACATTAGTCATTTAAATATCTGTCCAAGACCGTAAACATTTGTGAATGAAATAGTCTAGCAATACAGTGCCTGAACCCACTTTTCCTCTCTCAGAAGAGAAGCTACAATATAAGTGCAATCTGTTAACCAAAGTCCTTTTAATGTCATGGAGACATGAGTTTTACATACATCTCAAAAACCTGCTCTCATTCTGACCCGAAAGCTCCATCTGAAAAGAACCGTGGGAAACCCAGATTATTATGGATGATGATTTTGGAGTCTAATGCAGGTTGAGATAGAAAGGAAGTTTGGAGAAAATTGGACTTACACCTTAGGTATTACAGGGTTACCAACACTCAAGCACAAGTCTGTCCAACAAATGAGGGCTGCTGAGAGTGAGGGAGGTTTCTCCATCACCTTTTCATTTTTATTTCTGAGTAACAGTAGAAAATTACACAAAACAGCAGAGAACTACACTGCAGCATCCCCAGACCATGGGGCTGATCTGCAGTTCCCATGGAGACAAGTATGCTTATTTAGTCATTGAAAGAGAAGGGTCCTTTCTTTAACATTTTATTGTCAGCCTTCTTATTTTTTAAAAATTTAACACAGTTCAAATCACTGCAATTCTGGCTCTTACAATTCCAAATCCAGATGAAATGGGTTTAAGACTTAATTCCATCACCATTCTCTCATTGAAATGAATGCAGCAAAACAATCAAGGGCAGAATTTGCTTCATTACTTGTAAAGCCCAAGGGCTTTCTGCAACAAAATGCAGGGTTATGTCAAGCATAAAAAAAAAATGAAAGAGCCAGTACTGTTTGTCTTTTCTGTGTATTTGCAACGTTCTTGCTACGTACACATACTCCCCTTGCTCTCTACAACAACTTTTTCAATAATTACCTACTTTGCTTTCCTGAGCAGTATTCCACGTTTTCTGAGCCAAAGACAGTGGTTTTCATCACCAATTCTGCATTTCTGGAGTGGACTGTGATTGGTAGTATTTGTGTAGATGTGTTTAGCCAAAGATTACCATATGCTACTTCAAAGATAGTAGTTTGGGGGGATCTGGAGGGGTTGGTTGTTTTTGTTTCTGAAGGTCTAAGCATAAGCCAAGAGCAAGTTCTAGTTGGTTCTCAGCACTGATCTCTCAACTTCATTAATTAGAAGTAGGAAAAAAAAATTACAAAAGAAAACAATCCAGACATAGCATTTGAATTTTTACATTAATTCATGTGACTAAGTTTCAGAACAAGAATTATTCACAGAAATTAACCATGAAGGAATAGGAAAAAGTGAGCTATTCCAGAAACCTTTAAAGTGTGAGAGATTCTCTGAATAGTGTATTTATTTTAACAGACCATGCGGACAAGAAAAGCTTTGCAGAGGATCAGTTGGAGGTGTAAGTCCTTAATTAGCTCAATGGATTTGAGCACAGAGATGAGCAGGGGCCAGAAGGATGTGGTTCTCAACTGTAAGATGATTAAAGATCTAGTGAGCATGAGGATAGAATTGCTGGTGATTACAGTTTTATAGGCCTCTAATGTAGTACTTTAATTAATTAAGAGGACAGAAGGAGATGCCAATGGTATTTTCTGGTGACAAAAAAAAATGGAGAAGTATTGTCAACATAAATGAAAGCTGCCTTGTTTTTGTTTTTGTTTTTTTTTTAAATAGGAAGACTTTGCTGCTGGTAAGTTCCAAAAGCTTTGAAAAAACACTTTCATAGTACACAGCTGAGCTTCTATGCCTACAATTCTGTTATTAAATGGGCAATCATCACCTGGAAACAAACAAAAAATCAGAAGTATTTATTAGTTAAGTAAGTATCCATTAGTATAAGTAAGTATTAATTAGTATTGGCATTAGTTCATCACTGTAAGTATCAAGAATTGTTGATTCTGAGATTGACAAGCTCAATTCCAGGATATGGTACAAGGTAAAATATTTCCAGTGAAACAGCCTGGTACTGTACAATCACATTGTAATGGACAATATGACTGTTCTCTGTAATTACAGAGAAGAGGAAAATCAATTATTTAAGCTGAAAAATCAATTATTTAAGCTGAGAAAACCCCAATCCCAGCTAACAACAATATCTAAAACCAGCAACAAATACAGGCATTCTAACCTTTAAAGCAGAGAGGTCCTGAAAATATCAGAAATTGACAGAAGTATGAGAAAATTGCCTATGTTTATGATAGAGCAAATATATGACAAACATTTCGCAACAGGACATTAGAGACCAAGCGCCTGCTTTTTGCCCCAATTTGAGTGTAACATACTTCATCCTAATTGCTCTATGCTGACCTCTCTGCAGCTTGCCAACTCAGATACCATCAACAAGGTAGGTGGGCTCCCACATCTGTCCTGGGCCTGATGCATTGACCACTCATCTCAGTCCTGTAATCAGGATCCTCTCACCATGCAAACAACCTTTTGTCAATGCCTCCTTAAATATAATTAATATATATAGAAATATATATAGAAATTTAAGGAGTTAATAACTAGCAGTTGTATAGAAATCGGTTTATAGAGATAAAGTTGGTTGCACATATGTTAGAGATGCAGTATTTCTCTTACCAAAAGATACTCTTGAGAGTAAGTAGGGAAAAAACTAAACTAGAAACAATGCTATATTTACTGTGGTCTTCATTAGACACCGAACCTAAAGTGGGACAGATGTCTCTCTCAATCATCAGAAAAACATCACATTTGAATGTTTGGCAGAATGCAAATTCATCCACTCTCAAAGCAGGTTCTGACTTAGAAGTGAAAGGGTACTTCTGCAGATGAGGGTCTATGGCATGCAGCTGAGCAGTCTGAGTCTCTCCCACTAAAAGACTTAACAATACACACTGCTTGGAATACAGTGAAATTGAGACTGATGATAGCCTGCTAACTCCAATGATTCAGTGACAGCACACTTGAAACTTTTATTATCTGTTTTCTGGCACATTAACTGCCCTGTCTTCCACCCCAAACTGCCACAGAGGTCAGAGAAGTCCCTCTCATGGCCATTATAAACAGTCACACTGAACTCTTGCCCACTATTACTTGTGAAAGAAAACCACTACATCTGGATTATTACAAATCCTTTTCTGTTACAGCAGCTCTGCATGAGTCACTGTGGCAGGGGAAATACTGTAGCTCTCCAAGCAGCTCTATAAAAAATATCCTTGGAAATAAGGCTCCATAGAACTGGGAGAATGTGACGCGCACAGCTCTGTCTCACATAGCCTTCCTGCCAAGTGGGCACAGGAAAAGTAACCTCAGCCAACAGTGTGTGAGCTCTTTCTCTTTTCAGGAGGTGCTATTAAGCACATTCACCTCAGCAGTGAGGTCTACAGGAACCCACTGCGTTCAGGAGTGTAATCTGCAGGGAAGAAGTGGAGACTGCAAAACTCAAGAGAAAAACAAATTGCTTTAATGCAGAAAGCATGAAAGCTCAGTCAGTATCACAAGTGCTTCCAAGACTTTCCTTAGTCAGGCTTTAGTTTCTCTCAGTAGCTGCCATCTGTAGATCGAGCATGACCCTGTCTTATGTGTATGCTACTTTTCCACTAAATAGTGCACTGACTGAGAGGGGCAAGATGATGTCAATATAATTTTTCTAGAAGCTGTGTCCCAGTATTTGATCCCTGGTACCGTGGCCAGATACATTGGCAGCTTCACCACTTCATTTCCTCCCCATTCAATGTGGTGATCTCATTTACAATAACAGATCAAACTTAGAGGACACATACACTAAGTTATACTGAGTCTCACTGAGAAGTAATCAAAGAGTCAACATTTTCTCTGATGAGGACGTTACATAGGAAAGGATTCCCTGGTGTTTTAGAGTCAAAAAGTTCCACAAAGTAGAAACAGAAGAACTTATATTTTGTTAAACAATAATAAAAATACACACTTTGGCTTCACTTTTATTTTCTTTTTATGAGGTAAAAGATTTCCTGTGATGTCATTGTCCTGCTACAAACCCAAATCCTAAAAGACACAGCTGTGACAGAGAACAAAAACCAAGAAGTATTCCCCTTAAAAGAAACTAAATACATTTAAAATCATCTGTGTTCTGATAAGATTGGCCGGTAAGAAAAGGTGCTCTGTACCTTGCACTTTCACTGTCTTACTACTACTGTATGATGCCTTTATTGCCATTTGATGCTTTTCTTAAAGCTTCTATTTATAAGAGAAGCTTTCTAATTATAATTTCAAATCCCTAAGGCTTTCTAGAGGATAAAAACAAAAATTGAGTGTATTTTTTTTTTTTGTGATGAATTTCTGTGAGGACTTGTGATATTGAAAACTTTAATTTGCCGTAGTAAATCAAAATTCACATTTTCAGGTTGGTACATCAGCCCAAAATTTCAGGATCTAGGCACCTCTTTCATTACCTTTTCTTACAAATATATCTCCTTTGATTCACTGACATAATGCACTTTCCCCATTTCCCCTATCCCACCACAGTCAAGCTTCTGCACAGACTGCCTCCGACTGCTTCATGGTGCTGTTAAAAAAGATATCCACCCCCTGTCTCTTGTCATATCTCAGAATGCTTTTACAACTTATGTCAGCCTTGTCTGTTAGCAAGGAGAAAAACAGGGATGTATAAACATACAAGGTAAGTACACAGACAAATGAAGACATTCTTTGGAATAACCATATTCAGAGAGGGTTTCAGGCTATCATGGTGCACAAATGTCCACATTTCCTTCCATTGTGTTTAATTTCATGATTCCTAATTATACCCTTCTGATGAGCCTATATGACTTCAGGCTCTAGAGCTACTTAAAAGAGGTTATTTCTCATCCCATTTGGTAATCATCCAACAAAGAGATATCTAGTTCAAATATAAATCAGACTCATTGGGTCATCTCTGAACTCTTTACTAGATAGCATCTGTGCTGATACACAAAACCAGTAACACAGCTGACAGGTTTAACAAATCCTATATATTTGGAATGGATGCAAATTCAACAGCTCTACCATAAAGGAGTTATATGCAGAATAACAGATGAGATGCCCAAGGTGGCATCTTGTCTTAGAGGTATCTGATCAGAGAAGAGGAAACAAGAAAGTAGATTTCCCCATTTCCAAGTGTTGATCACAAAGAAGCTATCTGGATATTAGTTTGTCACATAACATGGAGTTCAGCTTAACAAAAAAAAACCCACAAGATCAACAGCTACATTAGATGAAATTCCTTCTAACAGAATACTACTCACAACTTCCCTGAATTGACGGTGCTTAGAACTGTGTGCAGGTGGCAGAATAGTCCACGTCCAGAAATGTGCAATATCAAAGTTCCTGAAGAACCTGAAAAGTCTTCCAAAATTTACATTATTTTCCATTGTCATCTCACCTTCTAAGCTATTTCATCCAGAAACCAGTTGGCAGCTCTGACTTAATACTTGAAAGCGCACCCATGTGTTTTCATATTCCACGTCTAATGCATATAACAGAAACACCATTTAATAACATCATTAAACTTTGTAACATTCTTACCTAATGAACAATTAATTTAATTAGACTGAAAGTTAATACAAATACTCTTTACTAAAAAACAAGTTGTGTTGACTTATTTGGTGGTTCCTGATTCCACAATTCCCATCACACACCAATTCTTCCTTATCAAGACCCTTTCCAACATAATTGGAAGAAAAATGTGAAAATTATATTAATTGAAAGGCATTTTCAAAGGCAGTCAGTGCTAATGAGTCCAACACAAAAAGCTATAGCCAGCTATAAAAGTGAAATAGCATGACACTTGCCCCTTTGCTAAGGGTGGTAATTAGCAGGAAGGTCAGGCTTAGCATTAATAAGCTAGCATTTTTATTTCACTGAGATCAAGTTTAACAAGGCAATTGGTTTAGGCTAGTGAGGAACAGTTGCTAAGTACCATCCAGAGCAACATGAAGAGGCAGATGCAAAGTATTTAGGAAATATTAATGAAAAGACTATTACCTGTAGAAACCTATGGCATAGGAATACAGCTGGGGTTTTAAAGGTGTATGAATTATTAAGGAGGCCAAATCTTTGAGCTTGTTATCTGAAGTCACTTGGGTACTCATAAAATTCCCAGCCTAAAACTTATTCTCTGCCAGTAGCACATAAATGTGCAATATGGGTAAAGTATGGGGAGTCCTTCCCTTCATCCGATGCAGACCAAAACCTTGCCATACCATTCAAGCAATTCACATTGCACAGAGCAACCTCATGGAGGCCATCACACTACTGCCCTTGGCCTCACAATGACTGTTCAGCATCTTCATTTATGCAATGATTTTATATTAATGAGAATGATACTTCTTAAACTATGTGCATAATGTCTTGACTGATAGAATAAATAACACAGAGGAGAGAAGAAAAATACTAGGCAATACCCTACAGATCATCTCCTCCTACTATATCAATGTTGCCCACTTTCCCTGCTAGGTAGGAATGAATTTGAACTTTCTGAAGTGCTGAGGAGGTTCTTCTTGTTCATCACCTCTGCAAAAGTCACAGTGTGGCATTAGCTGGCTTTAAGTCTCAAATTTACACCCTGTGCCACACTTAGAGTCCTGGTTCTTATTGCATGATGAAGTGTTGGGCTTGACTTTTCCTACTAAGCATTTGTGGCTGGGTGGTAGGGTAGCACAATGGAAAGCACACACTCCATTCTCCCTCTCTTCTATAAGAGCTTCTCTTTATTCTTCCATATGAACATGATCCCACATGCATATGGGTGCATGCAGAGCAGGATGCATCTGGCATCCCTCCCCAGGTATGCACATGCACATTTGGAGAGTGAAAGCAGTGTTTAAAGCAAGTATGTCTTTGGTCAGGGATTCTTCTTGCCATACCTTGCCTGTTTTTTACTACTCAGCAGAGCTTTGAATTCTCTTTGCTTAGTACCCTTTTTCTCCACACAATGAAGCATATACCAGGCCTTCACAGACTGTCCTTGTCATCCTCCCTGTCACTTCAGAATTAACAGGGTAATTAACAGGAAAAACTATAAAAAACCAGTCCATTTAGACATATCAACAATAGGTTCTGGGGTACTGGGTGGTATTTCACTAGCTGGTTCTCTGTCCATCTCTTTTAGTACCTTGATTTTCTTCAGTGAGCACCATACCTTAGCAGTTGCTCAGGAATCTTGAGTCTTTTCCAAATACTAAATATTATTACTAAATATCAAATATGATATGAAATATAGCCTTCTACTCTAAAAGTCCCATCTATACTGAGAGAAAGCTTCTCATCATAGATCTTGAGAAGACCTGAGTACCTGTAATCTTCAGGAAACATACATCAGTTTCCAGATCTCTTGTACCAACCTTCTCTATCAGTCCAAAACCAGATTTTTCCCTAAGATTTTCAAATGTTCACAATACTCCAGAAGGCCTTGTGAGCAACAGACAACTCTGATTAAAGAATAATGCTATATATGTGGGCCTACTGCAAGTACTGTCAGCTATGTCTCACAATCAGGTCTCTGCAAATCCTCCTCATTTTTTCAACACAGAAAATTGTACATGTCATTACACAAAGTGATTACTTCAATCCATAAAGCATGAGAGATTGGTTATCTCCAGCAGTTGAGACAAGACTCTCTATTAATGCAGGTTAATGTGCTAATAAACCATTTGTTAACAGCAGTAATTGACCAATTGTATGAAAATATGCTCTATTTAATGAATAATGTCAGGAAGATAGAGTGCCCAGAAATCTGCTGGCATTGCTATTCATATTTTTGCTTTCTGTGGTAGTGGATATGGGTAAGTGGTTTTTCCTAATGGCAAATTGCTGTCAGGACCCATTATCCCATGCAGCAACAGAACACTTTCTAGAGATAAGCTGTGATAAGCTAAATAAAAAGAGAAGCTCAAACACAAAAGTTCTCTATAACAACCTGTTGCTTCCCATGGATTAAAATGTCATATATGACCTCTGCCCATGAGATTTGCTAGTTTAACAGAGGAGCTAGCTTTTCCAGTCAAGCAATGCCCACATATTAACCAAGAGGAGAAACAAGGCCTTTAGGGCTCTGTCTTCTTTTTTGTTGAGCTTCTGAAAGGGCTAAAACACAATACGGAGTCCTAGATTATACAAAGAGGGAAGGAGAGACAAGAGTTCGTGTTAAATAATCCCAAATCGTTCTCATATCCCGAAAAGATATGATTTCCTGCCCAGCTTATCCCCAAAACTAACAAAATGTGCTTCAACAGAATTTCATTATCCTTCCCCCCCTTCCTATATTTTCTTGCACTCTTACTTGCAGTTGAATGCAATAGATCATATAGCATTCAGACTTTCTTTTGTTGCCTTCTTATCCTTTTGCTATCCTTTTCCACAGTTACAGCTTTTGAGAAGTTGAAGTCTTGAAATGCCATTGGGAAAAAAAAAAAGTATAAACCAAAGGGAAACCACTCAGTTGTTTGCTTCCCCCAGCAAAAAGTAGGACAAAGGGACAATAGGAAGGAAGATAAAAGAATTGTGTCACTAATTCAACATCTCTAGTTTTAAAAACTAAATGGAAGAAACATCTAAGGAAAGTTTAGCAAATATTTAACAAACCTTGAAGAGTTGTGTTAACTTTTGATATTACAAGGACACTAGTGGCTCTGGAAACAGTGAATGCTGAGGTAAGGCCCTGAAAATGCCTAATCACGTAGCATTCAAAGACCCTCAGCTCACCAGTTTTACAGTATTTACATAAAAAGAAACTAATCTTTTCAGATATTCCTAGCAAAACAAGATTGTTATAGTACCCATCATTATAGCAGGAATTAATTTCCCTATGACACAGAATGAATTATTATAATTCATATTTTTACTGAAATTTCATTATTATTAAAAAAAGAAAAAACAAACCAAAAAAACAATTTGAACTCCTATTTACCTCTTTGCTTGCAGCCATTCTGGAAACATAATTCATCTTTCACAAGCAATCACTGGATACCAAAAAAGAATGTAGGATTTTATTTTTTTTAGAGTATGCTTATCAATAAATTCACAATGGCATATAATGGAAATATGGATCTAAATTGAGAGAGTTTGATCCAAGTGAAAAAAAAAACAAACTCTACTCAGCATAATTACACCCTAAAAAAATAGCAAATCAATGTCTTCCAGTTTAATTCTGAAAAGCACCAGTTTTATGCTAGTTAATTTTGGAGGCACTACTAATAAATCTTACTATTTCCCAAGGAATAATGAATAGCTTGTAATTTAATCTTTATTGAGATGTTACCAAGGCCTATGCTAATTAAGTCCAGGCATCAACAACAGTTCCTCCAAAGTAAGATCTGTAAATGTAAATAATGTATTTAAAATAAGTAAATACCATTGTGTTGCCCTGAAACAAGACAAGCCAAAAGCACAGACACAGAATCAAGGAATTACAAACTAGAAGGAATGTCTGCTGTATTTTGCATGTATTTCACAATGACAAAACTCTTCTTTACATAAGCACTAAGGACTGGCAACTGAGGTGACACCTTCTTCAAGGAATGGGTTTGTGAAAGAACCATTCCCCTGAGGCTGAGATGAATAAAAGACAGGGAGGGCTAGAGAGGATCACCAAGTAGAAGAGCTGCCTCCAAGGGTTTACAGAAACAGATTTATTCCTGTTCTATGATAGAGACCCTGGTGCCACATACTCCTCTACCTGTGCCAACAGATCTTGCTGTCAATGTGCCAGAAGTTAGTGAAAAACTCTTACTGCCTGCAATGGGAAAGCAGTAGACTCAGCAAAAGCAGGATCTTAGGTGCTTAGATGTCTGGTTTTAGGTGTGTGTCCTGGGTTCAACAGTAGCAGTCATTTTTCTCCTTCTTGGTGCAGGGCTGTGTTTTTGACTTTCAGCCTGGAAATAGTGCTGATAACACCAATGTTTTTAGTTGTTGCTCAGTAATGTTTACTCTGACCAAGGACTTCCTGAGTCTCATACTCTGCCAGGAAGGAGGGGAAGTTAGAGCAGCCAACATGGTTTTACCAAGGGGAAGTCATGTTTGACCAACCTTATAGCCTTCTATGAGGAAGTAACTAGGTGGATGGATGATGGCAGAGCTGTAGATGTGGTCTTTCTTGATTTCAGTAAGACATTTGATACTGTCTCCCACAGCATCCTCATAGATAAGCTAAGGACTTGATGATCAGGTAGTGAGGTGGATCAAGAAGTGGTTGTAAGGAAGAAGACAGAGTTGTGGTCAATGGGGCAGAATCTAGATGGAGGTCTGTGACCAGTGGAGTCCTTCAGGGGTCGGTGCTGGGGCCGGTGCTGTTTAATACTTTCATCAAGGACCTGGATGAGGGAACTGAGTGTACACTCAGCAAGTTCGCTGGTGATACTGAACTGGGAGGAGTGGCTGACACACCAGAAGGCTCTGTCACCATTCAGTGAGACCCGGACAGGCTGGAGAGTTGGGCGGGCAGAAACTTGATGAAATTCAACAAGGGCAAGTGTAGAGTCTTGCATCTGGGGAAGAACAACCCCATGGACCAGTACAGGTTGGGGGTTGACCTGCTGGAAAGTAGTGAAGGGGAAAGGGACCTGGGGGTCCTGGTGGATAGGAGGATGACCATGAGCCAGCAATGTGCCCTTGTGGCCAAGAAGGCCAATGGCATCCTAGGGTGCATTAGAAAGGGTGTGGTTAGCAGGTCAAGAGAAGTTCTCCTCCCCCTCTACTCTGCCTTGGTGAGGCCACATCTGGAATATTGTCTCTAGTTCTGGGCCCCTCAGTTCAAGAAGGACAGGGAAGTACTTGAAAGAGTCCAGCGCAGAGCCACAGAGATGATTAAGGGAGTGGAACATCTCCCTTATGAGGAGAGGCTGAGGGAGCTGGGTCTCTTTAGCTTGGAGAAGTGGAGACTGAGGGGTGACCTCATCAATGTTTACAAATATGTAAAGGGTGAGTGTCAGGATGAGGGAGCTGGGTTCTTTTCAGTGATGACCAGTAACAGGACAAGGGGCAATGGGTGCAAACTGGAGCATAGGAGGTTCCTGTGTGAACATCAGGAAAAACTTCTTTACTGTGAGAGTGACAGAGCACTGGAACAGGTTGCCCAGGGGGGTTGTGGAGTTTTCTACGTTGGAGATATTCAAGGCCCGCCTGGACAAGTTCCTGTGTGATGTATTCTAGGTTACCCTGCTCTAGCAGGGGGGTTGGACTAGATGATCTTTTGAGGCCCCTTCCAACCCTTAGGATTCTGTGAAGCTGGGAGGAAGCAGAGACAGGACACCTGGCCCAAACTAACTAAAGAGGTATTCAATATCACAGCAAGTCATGCCCAGTATATAAAATGGGGGCAGTTACCCAGAAGGGCTAGATCACTGCTCAGGTCGGGCTGGGTATCGGTCAGCAGGTGGTGAATAGTTGTGCTCTCTTCCCTTGTTATTTCCCTTATTGTTATTATTATTGGTTATAGCAGTAGTGGTTTGCCTTATACCTTAGTTACTGGACTGCTCTTATCTAAACCCGTGGGAGTTACATTCTTTCGATTCTCCTCCCCATCCCTCCAGGAGTGGGTGGAGGGAGAAGGGGGAGGAGTGAGCGAGCAGCTGTGTGGTTCTAGTTACTGGCTGGGCTTAAACCATGACACAAAGAATGTTGAAAAGCCTGTGCATCAGCTGACAGCCATAGAAAAGTCTTCCATTAATTTATGCATCCAAAACTGAACTGTGCTGTTAGCTGTCCAAGCTCTTCTGAACCAGGATGGCATGCAGCCTTCTTAATGCATTGCTTCATAGTAATTGCTAACCTCCTCCCAGACACAGATAATCCATGGTGAATAATCATTTCTTATCTGAACCATATCTAATCAACAATGAAACTAGTTCCAGTCCTCTCTAGGATCACTCTGAAGTCTGTCTCTGCCTCATTTCTTCTGATGAGAATTGGGTCTCACAAAGCTGGACTTGGGGAAAAGAGAGGAGAGGAAACAAAAACAAACCAACCAATCCATAACAACTCAAACAAACAAACAAAAATATTGCAGGATTATTAGGAGGAGAAAATTAGAAAGAAACTGAGATGTACTTCAGATTCGTGCTACTTTACGTCCTTCAGGTTGATTTCCCATGATAACACAGCAACACCACAGAGGTCAAGGATGTCAGCAACATTGTTAAGGTACAGCCCTGTATCAGAATGTGAAGAGCACCGTCCTTCAGTGAGACCCAATTATGTACAGCACAGAGAACTGGCCAAGATGACATATTTTATTTTCATTCACACAAGTGCCTCCAAATAACTGATCACATAAAAGCAATATTATTTCTTAATACTCCACTGAATGTTTTTAATAGACATGAATAAGGTCAAGACTTTTGGCCAGCATCTACCTACAAGCTATAGCAAATCATTAATGACTATGATCTGGACATCAAAGCTGAGAACAAGGGCATCCCAAGCTTTGTTTCTGTTCTCTGGATCAGCAGGATGTATTGTCCCTGCTTGATGTCTGCAGCAAATTCGTTCCCAAAGGGAAGTTAACAGATGATCCTAAAGACCAAGCAGCCTAGTCGTGTGCTGCCTCATTACTAATTCTATCTAACTCCTGTATTTCAGTCATTTAACAGCAGTCATGATTTTGGCTTTAAGCTCTTCTCACGTTGTTACTCATCTTAAAAATTCTGATGCTACTCAGCTCTCTTCTAATCAGTCAGTGGAAGTGCAGAGGCCTCTTTTGTGTTTATGGAACAGATCACAGTGGAAAAGCATAAAATCCAAGAAATTAATGCAATAACACACTTGGAATAGGTGCAGAGCTTCAACAGGAAACACTGTCTCATACACATGCTACAAGCCAATGGTTTTACATTTCTTCAATGACCCTTTGGGCTTCATGATTATATGCCCCTGCCTCTTGGAGAGGAAAAATGCTGGTGGTCCCCCAGTTTGCTGTCTCCTGACTTTGCGAAAGCAGCTCCTCTGCAGTCCTCCCAGTGCCATGCTAAGCAGACACTGGGACCCTGATAGAAGCCAACATCCTTGCACAGAGGAAGGTGCTACTGACACACACCTCTCTTACGTGAGAGGCAGCAGCTCACAGGACCACGCTCCTAACACTGAATGTTCACCTCCAGTCTGTAAAAGGCACAGGATGCCACAGAGTTTGCAGGTATTCTTCTCTCACTCCCAGCCATTCTTGGTACATAAAATGCCAAAAACAACGGTGACAGAGTGTGAATACGTGAAAATGAAAGCTGACTGCAGCCAAGAGTCCCTGCTCGCTGTTCAACATGTCACTGCTCTGTGCATACAGAGAAAATGCAGATTATCAGATTAATACACTCGGTGTTTAATGTTAGTGTAGGATTGGAGTGCTCTTCTTCAGAAATGTCTGGTGGTTTTAGCCTGCTTTTTACTTTTTAGCTATGTATTTTCTTGGTTTTGTATTTTTAAAGTAAGTTCCAACAGCTCCACCAATCTTCTGTTCGAACGGCATTTTGCTTTGTTCTGACTGCCAGTGCATTTCTAGGCATTAATCCTGCTTGTTTATTCTATGCACATGGTTGTTCATACACTTGCCTTGCTATGTAATGAGGTTGTTGGCAGTTGGGGCTTATTTTATTTAGTGTTATTAGGTTTTATGATTCCTACAAGTTACACATAGCAAAACATTCACCCTGATATTAAAATGCACAGAACAATACCCACAAATTCATACTGGCTCCATAAGTGAACATGCAGACCCTATGAAATAAGTCTAATGAAGGGAACATATTATTCCAGTGCTGACCTTTCTATGCCATTTTGTCTTCTAAAGAAGAAATATGTTTCGGCCCCTTTCCAGTGACACATCTTATGGTAAAGTAAAAAACGAATACACATGTGCACCATGTTCACAATCTCACTGATAAACAGTCAACTTTAAAAAAACAATTACCTTTGTGTTCAAACACCAGGTGCTGCCTCAAGAAGTAAGAACCAACCCAAGGTGACAGTGAAAAAAAAAAAAAAGCAGTTATCAGAGTAATAGCTGCTCACAAAAAGCAGCTCCTGTGACACCCCTACAGGCACATAAGACACCCCCCTCAACAATTGCAGAGTAAAGATTCAAAGTCATAGCCACCCTGAATGTGCTGGTTCATGAGGCTGCGTAGATGTCTAGACCTGCTTTGCTCCTAGCATGCTCCTTCACCACTGGGTGATGGGTCTGGAATAAATCTGTATATGTAGGCATGCTGCAGTGTGGCGGACAAAGCACTATGTAGCAGAAGAGGGTGAGCTTTCCCAAGGGATGACAAGGAAAGAATATTCACCCACAGCTGCTGGTATGGAATGCAGCATCACAGCTCTTTACCATGAGCAGCTATCAGATGTAGCTGGACAGCAGAGCACAGTGTCGAAGAGGAAGAAGACAAGCCATGGAAGCTGTGCAGCAGATACTTGAGGTACAGATGCAGCAGCTGGCAACATGCAGAATGAATGAAACGTAAATCTCACACTGAGTGTGCGAAACCAGCTAAGCTAGACCTAAGAACTGTGGAAAAAGGCCAACTGAAAGATATTCCAGCCCCTAAACATGTAGGAAGGGTGTAGGGAGAGCACTGCAGACAAGAACATCGCCATGGGAGCAAAAATAAATCATTAAAAAAATATTTTTAAATATTTTAAAAGGTGTTTAGGAAGACATCTGAACATTTTTAATAGCTCTTGTAAAGAAATCAAGTGGTCAGCCTTCTTTTAAGTTACGAGGAAGGAAGTGTAACTATGGATGATATCATTCATGTTTCTCTGACATTGCAGAACACTTAGCTATGGGGAGCACATTAGGGTTACAGCTTTTGGTCCCATCTGGATATCCAGCTCATACAGACTGATGTGAAGTGTGTTGGCTTGAGACAGGGTTACTCCCTAGACCATTATAGACTAAATGCCTATTACAAAATTGTGTAGGACTGGATTCATTGACCCTGGCGATATATTCCTATTCTATGCATCTATTTCTTCATGCAGGGTATATAAAGAATAAATTGAACCTTTACAAGGGTTTCAAAGAGGATAATTCTGAAAAAGGTAGAACAAGATTTGTCACGTCTGGCCATCAGATTAAACATGCTTCTACTAATTTACCCCTACAAGGAACAGCATAATTTCTGTATTTCTGAGTTTCATAATCAAGGTCAGGATTCATAAAAAGCAGGCATGTAATATACATCCTTAGGTTTCTTTGGGTGGCCTTGGGTGTATTTTATTAATGTCAGAATGCTCTATTTATCATACTCCAGTATCTCATAAAAAATTGTATACACTGAATTGTAAACCCTAAAGGGAAATTCAGCAACTATAAAGAAACTACAAAACCTCATATTCAGAAAACCAACCCATCCATATATACTTCTTCCCTCATAAAAATCTCCCAGCCATTTTCTAATTTGTTTTAATTACAAACTGCATAATGAAAAAAAAAAATGTTTTTTTCATTATGCAGTATAAATAAATATAGCCAAACAGAGAGATCTTTTTTTTCCCCCTAGACTGACTGAGCTTTTCAAATGTTCATCACCAGGTTAAAAAATACTTCTTACAAGAAGCAATTAAAAGTAGTGCCACAAATAGTCACTTCAGTACAGTCTCCTATAACATAAGCATTTTTTGGCTGGACAATTGTGCTTAAATAATTCTTCTGTACTCCCTCTATTTTGCCTCTCACTCCTGCAACATGTTACTCTCAATACTCTCAATGTGTTCAACTCTTCCAAAAAAGCAGATGTATTTCCATGGGGGACCTATCTGTCATATTATACTACTTGCTTCTCTTCAGAAATTCTTACCGTCATCACCCTTGGAGACTGAACTTCGAAGATTATCCAGAAGGTGCTTCTATTAAACTGTAACAGAACACCACGGATAGAAACAAATTCCAGGTCTCCCCTCTGGCAAGCACTAGGTCTGCCCTGACATGAATTTCCCCCTGCTCTGCTCTAACCCTGCATGCTCTGGACTGCTCAAACGACCTGCCCACATCAGCTGTAACACTGGGTGCCACAGGCTGAACTCAAGCTGGTTGGGAGCTTTCTGCTTTTTCATTTAAAATAATTTAAGTTCCAAACAGAGAGACTTTATATAGGTATAATACAGTAACGCAAACAGCTGTAAAGCAATTTTAAGAAGCTATTCCATTAATATGACCATCCCATTTCCCTGCTACAGAACAGCACAAGTTCTAAGTTCCACTAATGAACTACATATAACCTTCATGTACTACTTTTATGAGCCAAGCTTACACCATTATGTCAGGTTACTAAATACAGCTAAAGCAATTCCATAGCTGGAGAAACTGAAGCACCGCAAAGCAGTGTAACTCACCACAAAGCAGGGAAGACTTGAATCTTCATGATTTTTTCACTCTGCCCTCCTACACTGTTATATGTAATGTGGGAGAAGAAAACTGCTTACAGTATAAGAAAAAGAAGAATTTAATTTTATTTCAGCCATATCTCAAGAATGCAGGAAATGGGAAAGTTGTATATTCGGCATAGTGGAAACCCGTACCTGAAAAATTAATTTCAGGTATCAGGCACCACAATCAAAATGCTCCCATATACCCAGTTCTTCTATTCAAACTCACTGATTTATTGTTACAAAGCTACATACAATTAATTCACCTTCTAGCTGTGCTACTGTTGGGTATTCTGGAAGCCTCCTACTTCCCACAGTTCTTGAGGGAGATTTGGAGGTTCAAAAGTCAACTTTCCACACATACACAAGTGAAGGAAAAAGACAGAAGATCCTGTGATAATCTGCCTCATTGAATCCCTTTTCCACACAGGATAGAGCATAAAAACATTGAGGTCATTGTAAGATCACAGGGACCCTTTTCCTTTGAAAAACTATTTAGTAAGCACTCCTGCTCCTAAAGTTGCTCCTCTACCCTGCTGCTTACAAAATTTGAAGTCTACATGAATAGCACAGAGCTAACATTACTGGTTAAATATTCATACCTCATATGAATTTTGTATTTATTATTTCATTTAAGTGCAACCACTTTTTAGTTTAGAGGCTGTGAAGTCGGCCTTATCAGGTGACAGGGCATCAAGGGAACTTCCAAGCAGAAATGACATCCAGCCTATTTACTAACAGTGAGAAAACCCTGCCAGATGTAACCACGACAGTGTCAGCTCTCCGCAGGGGCAAGGATATTGACCACATGTGATGTGGAGCTTTCTGCCAGCTCTGCTGTGCTGTGTTTTCTATGATTGACCAAAACTGTAATTTTAAACCAGGCTGTGAAATGTAACGCATGTGCCTAGTGGTGTGTAGTCAAGGAAATGTTATCTGCTCACATAAACCTTGCACATCTTAAGATGCAGCCTCTTGGCTCTGGTGCTGCATGTGGTATGAAAGCCAAAACGAGGCATGAGTAGACAGCTGGCCCCTTAAAAGTTAGAGTAATAGTAATTTATGTAGTCTTTATAGACTTTAGACTACAAGCATCTCTATCCAAGCTAATTGTTTCAACTCTCTCTATAATCAGTGGAGATAACTTGCTCTTTAATTTACCTAGTGGTTTTTACATGTATTTTAACAATACTACAACGCTGAAAGCCTTTGAGGGATCCGATACATGGAGAGAGGGGGAAACTGAATTATACTGAAAGATCCACAAATGTACCAGATATGGAGAGCTAGAGCTGTAAACTCCTCCTTCATTGCATGGTACACATACATCTGCCCAAATCTCTCAGCCAAATCAGAGCTCAGTATAACCCAGAGGGCTACATCAATTGCTGAGGTGAGTAGCTCGAGAGAGGACGCCTTCAACACCAGGCTTGCGGGGGGAGCTCAGCCTCCAGGAGCCT
>NDXB01020515.1:0-22933 GCA_002631895.1 Agapornis roseicollis
GCAGCCCAGGATACGGTTGGCTTTCTGGGCTGCAAGTGCACACTGTCGACTCATGTTCATTTTAGGTTAGATGTATGAAGGATCAAAATGTTCTGCTTCACCAGATCAGGGCTGATTAAGTGCATGGTACTAAAACTGTTAAAAAGGACTTTGCAAGATTTTTGTAGGACCTTTTTTGCGAGCGTTAAACATGTTTAAATTACAACTGTGCTTCTTTTTGTAATGTAGGAAAGTAATTTAATAGCAGAAAAAAACTTTAAGATTCCTTCAAGTATAGAATATTGACCCCTGCTTTATGTCTGCAAGGCATTTGATTTTTACAGTCTGAGAGCATAACAGCAGTGTGGTTATCTTCTTTGTGTTGTTTTGTTAAGACAACATTTCATGCCAAATTCTCTAAGGATGAGGCTTATCAATTCCATTTCTTTTCCTAAGTGAATAGGCTGGATAAAGCCTTCCTCTTGCTCATGTGACAGGGGATTTGGCATGGCAGTCTATTAGGTCAGTAAAGGGTCAGGTAAAATAAAAATAAATGGCCCTTAAAATAGCTTTATAATCGTAATCTTTTTTTTTTTTGGTTGTTTTGTTGTGGTGGGTTTTATTATTTTTTTTTATTTTTTAATTTGAGTAGAGCATATTTAGAACACTGCAGTAGTTGAATTAAATACACTGATTATAGGTAAGAATAAATAAATGTATATGAAATGTAAACAGTTACCAGAAAAGGTGTCTTACTGTACTGCTTTTTTTCTGCATTGAAGGTGGCATTTGCCACACGTCGTCAACAGCTGCTTGAAAGGAACACATTCATCTAAGCTCAGGAAAAGTAGAACATCTCACTTTGCATCTTACCTGGAGAAACAAGTCTGGCTCTGGTTCTGTCTTGTAGCCACTGGCCTTGAGTTTGCCAGAAGAGTGAAAGTGTTCCAGGTCAGGAGTCTGAGTGAAACTGGAGCCTCTGTTCTCCTGCCAGGCTCTCTGACGTTCGGAGCTCTCATGCTTCTTGGCGTACATGGGTAAACTCAAAGTAGAAAATAAAAAGCTCTCTGTTCCTTTTGAGGTGCAATTCTTAGATAAAAATTAAAATCTGTAGGATTAGGGAACACACCCTTCAAACTAATATGACTTTATAAACTTTTTTTTTTTTTGTAGTTTATGGCAGTATCTATCTTCTGGTTTTATAGTTACTGAGTCATAGAATCATAGAATCATTAGGGTTGGAAAGGACCTTAAGATCATCTAGTTCCAACCCCTCTGCCATAGGCAGGGACACCTCACAATAAACCATGCCACACAAGGCTTCATCCAACCTGGCCTTGAACATTGCCAGGGGTAGAGCATTCACAACCTCCCTGGGCAACCCATTCCGGTGCCTCACCACCCTAACAGTAAAGAACTTCTTCCTTATATGTCCTCTAACTTTATTCTGCTGTATGGATGTAGTGGGTAAAACCCAAGTAAGAAGAATAGATGCATATAATTTAGTTGTCATAATGTTCCGCCAGCAATTTAGGGTGTGTGACTAAAAGACACCCTTTCTGGTTTGCTTTAAGGTACACTTCACAAATGTTTAAAGGCTTTCTTTGTATTGCTTTGTAACTATGTAATGAGTATGAGTACATACATTTCCCTTCCCATAATTAGTGAGCTCTACTTCAGCAGGAGAGACAGAATATTCTAGTAGATTGGGCACTGGACTGGAAACTAGGTCATGCACTTGTGATTATTAAATCTTAGTCATTTCGTTTTCTCATCTGAAAAGGCAAGCAGCATTTGAGAAATGCTGAGGATGAAAACTAGGATAAAGTATTTGGTCTTGTATAATTAGTCTTTTTAGATAACATTTTGCTTTGTTGTCTTTTTGCAGCTGTAATATAGTTTCTATTTACACTTTTTTTTTCCCTTGGTGACCCAAATCATCTTGTAGTTTTTGCAGTAATCAGTCTTCAGGCTATTTCTTTTAAAGTCACATCTAACTAAACTCATGTCTACTCTGTATAGTACTGACTTATTTTGTTCATGTTGTTCTACCATATTGTAATTACAAGTATAGAGGGTATTAGTGCATGTGCAGTCTGCTGCACGTACACTTTCCTAGATCCATGAAAATCCATTAGACAGGACTGCAAATCATTGCCAGTGTTGAATGCTGGGAGGCAGTTGGGGTGGGGAGTGCAGTAGGGGGATGAAGAAGAAGTTCTGAATAGGCAGGAAGAAATCATCCATCTGTGTAGCTAGACCTGCTTCTGGCTTCAGGCCATGCTGTGCCACATGCAGATTAGTTCCAATTAGATGAAGTGGTAGCTGACCCTTGGCTGCCTCCTGTAAGTTTCCTAGGCCTGAGCAGCATTGGTAGAGTTGCATCCATTCCAGCTGAGTGGGGAGAAGAGATGAGAAAGCGTTCAGTATTTATCAGCTGAATGCCTGAGGAAGCTCAGGTCAATGCTTCCTGCAAGAAAATGTATTTCAACCTTAAGCTAACCACTACTTGCTGGTTTTTAACTCAGTGAAACTTCATTTCTTCAAGAAGCTAGAATTCATGTCTTCAGGACTAAAATTCATGCAGTGATGTCAGTAAAGGCTGACTTTTTAAGGGGTGATATAAATATGAAATAAACTCTTTTCCCACTGTTAATACTCTAGAAAAAAAAAAATACCCTGCATATAAAATGTCTAAAGGCTGAATAAAACTTATCCCATACCTTGTGTAGTGGAGCTGCTATTACCCTTAAAGATATATTTTTAAATATCTTATTATTCTTTTCTTTGATAAAGTTGCTAAAAGCAATGCACATGTGTGTCCTCTAAACACAAGGAACTCTATGTATTTTCTCTACATATTAATTATGACCTTCTTAGAAACTATGCTTCAGTGGTGTAAATAACCAGCAAATTAGGATTAAGTTTGAAAAATGACTCAATGAAGGTTTAACAGTGAGCAAAATGAATCCATTTTCCTGTCAAAATATTAAATTTATTTTAATCCTCCCATACTTTTTAATAGTTTATTTCAAATTGATACCTGTTTTCTATTCAGCAGTTACCAGAAAGCCTACATGATGAATTAATATCTGTGAACTTAATCCTGAAAATAATTATGTAAGTAGCTACAGAAAGGTAATGCTTTCCTGGCTGTGCTCCAAATTGGCATTAGAGCAACTCTCAAAATATATAGTGATAAGCATTTCCCCTTTCCCCCCCCCAAAAAAAAAAATAAATGCTTGCATACCTCTATTTGCTTAAACACATAGTAATAAACTTCCAGTTACTATGATGAAACATGGCATGTACGTACAAACCCCATTTATTTTGTACTGGCCTCTTATACTTCATTACTTAGGCAAAGCTGTTATGTGGAGAGCAGAGCAATACTGCAGTAGTTAAGACATACAGCTGTAGAAACCTGAAGCTAACTGAAGCTGGATCTATTGTGGTGAATCTGCTCTGCATTCTGTGAACCTGTTATCTTCAGCATATCTTAATAATACTAACCTCATTAATCTTGTTTTGGTGCTGTGGGTGTTGGAATCCAAGTACTAGGACAGAGAAATGCAGCTTGGGTTGAAGATGGTATGACTTGAACAGGAATTTACCCTACCTCTCCTTTCTTCAGCTGACAATATATGTTGTTATAGGCAAATGAATTTCTGTTTGCAACACTAAATTCATGTTGGCAGGAGCAGAACCTGTTCTGGATGCAAACTCTTCTTTTGAGTCACAGCATAAAGAGAGTGGCAGCATCTCTAGATTATGTATGCTGCTATTCTACTCTGCCTTGAAATGAGTAGTTAGAGGAAAATGAAAGTTAATGATTGAGTGGCTTTGCCAGGTGGTGCAGCATATGGGACTGAAGTATTTGAAGTAATCACAACAACAAATCCTGGGATTTAAAATAGTATCTTCTAGACAAAACTACTCCCCCTACTGTAGTTTTCCATGCTGAGGAGCTTGCAAAGAGAGTATTTTTGTAAGCCTTTTCAGTGACTTAACCTACTGAATTTAGTCTGTGCTCTGACATTTTTATCTGCCTCATAGGTTTTGACAAAGCATGTTAGTTTAATTTTGGGGAGACTTTTTTTTTTTTTGGGTGTATGTTTATTGGCCTATCTTAATAAGGCTTCCCAATGCTTTGGCCCACATTTAGCTGGCTTACACAGATGCATGAAACCCACATGAGTGTGTGTTCTTTTCCCCTGTTTGACTCAAAGAGTAATACAGAACAATAATACAAACCAATTGAAGTACCTGGCATTAGTTATTTCCAGTGTCTGGTGCTAAAAGCTGTGATTGCTGCTTGAAATGATCCTAAAACTAGAAAGACCACTGTCTGAATGATACTTAGTGGAAGGAGCTTGGAAAATACCACAGGTAATGCAAGTGGATTATTATTATAAAACCATATGGTAATTCCTGTTGGTAAAGGATCTGAGGAGGTCTCTAGTTGAGCCTTCTACCCAAAGCAAGGTTAGATATGTAGAGAGAACAGGTATCTCAGGGCAGTAACCTGTCAGGTCATAAAAACCTTTACGGACAGAGTCTGTATAGCTTCTCTGGGCAACTGTTGTGGTTTAACGCTGGCTGGCAACTAAGCACGGCACAGCTTGTTCACTCACTTGCACATATTGGGGTGAGGGAGAGAATTGGAAGAGTAAAAGTGAGAAAACTTGTGGGTTAAGATAAAAACTGTTTATTAGGTAAAGCAAATGTCGTATATGAAAGCAAAGGAAATTAAGGAATTTATTCACTTCCCATCAGCAGGCAGGTGTTTAGCTGTCTCCAGGAAAGCAGGGCTCCATCATACATAATGGTTATTTGGAAAGATAAACACCATAACTTTGAATGTCCACCCCTTTCTCCGCCTTTCCCCAGCATTATATGCTGTCATACAGCATGAAATATCCCTTTTTTCAGTTGGGGTCAGCTGTCCCAGCTCTTTCCCCTCCCAGCTTCTTGTGCATCACCAGCCTACTCACTGGTGGGGTGGTGTGAGAAGCAAAAAAAGCTGCTCAGTAAGAACTACAACATCCCAGTGTTATCAACACTTTCTCCAGCACAAATCCAAAACATATCCTTATAGAATCATAGAATAGTTAGGGTTGACAGGGACCTTAAGATCATCAAGTTCCAATGCCCTGCCATGGGCAGGAACACCTCACACTAAACCATGCCACCCAAGGCTCTGTCCAACCTGGCCTTGAACACCGCAAGGGATGGAGCATTCACAACTTCCCTGGGCAACCCATTCCAGTGCCTCACCACCCTCACAGGAAAGAATTTCTTCCTTATATCTAACCTAAATACTAGCTACTATGAAGAAAATTAACTCTCTCCCAGGCAAAACTGGCACAGAAGCCTATATATGTGTTTGTGCTCACAGGAGGAGGTTTTTTTCCTTTTATCTAGTCTGAGCCTCTCTTGTTTTATCTGATGCCTGTTGTCTCTTGTCCTTCTGCTGCTTACTGCTCTGGAGAGCTTGGCTGTGTCTTCTAGATGACTTCAGCACAGGTGCTGGAAGGCTACTGTTAGGTATCCCCCCAATCCTTCTCCAGGTTCAAGAAGTCCAGTTCCCTAGTAGGGGGTGTGATTCAGCCCATGGTCATCTTGGTGGCCTTTCTCATATGAAGGACCCAAAGTTGGACTCTTGTCATAAATGCAGTCTAATGAATGTCAAGTAAAGCATTATGGTAATTTTCCTCAATCTGTCGTCCTGTTAGTATGCTATGCTGCTGCTAATATAGTCCAGGATACTGTAGGCTGCCTTTGTTGCCTGTGCACACTGGTGGTTTCTGCTCAGTTTGCCATCCACCAGGTCGTTTTTGATAGACCTGCTCCTTTTCAGCCAGTCAGTCTGTTGCCAGCTTGAATTATTGTCATGTGTACTGTTTCCTTTCCAGGCTGCAATATTCTGCATTTGGTCTTCTTGAATTTCATAAAGTTCCTGTCAGCCATTCCTCCAGGCTAAGTTCCTTTTGGTAGCAGCCAGCCCTGCTCTTGGGTGTATCCATGTTACCCCTATTTGTTGTCATCTGCAAACCCGATGAGATTATGCTCCATTGCCTTCATAAATAAAGATGAAGAATGGTTCCATTACAGACTCCTGCAGCACTCCAGTTCTTACTGGCCTGCAGGTGGAGTTTAACCCATTAACTGTTCACTTCTGAGCCACATCATCCAACAACACTTTTCTTTACACAGATGGTTCTCCACTGATCTAGACTGTAATATCCCAACTTGTGTGCAAGGATTTTTGGGAGTCAGTTTTGAAAACCTTGCTTAAGGTGAGATAAATGGCATCTTCTTTCTCCCGCTGTCAATAAATCCAGTCATTTTACTGTAGAAGGCAATCAGATTGATCGGGGACTTGTCTGAAGTCCTGTCTGTAATGTCCTACCTGCCTTATTCAGTCCCCTTAGAATCTTGAACTGTGCTGGTCCATGACCACTTCACCCAAGGCTGGCATTTATTGTTGTATCCCCAGTCAGGTCTTCTGACTTGTGAAGAGCCAATCCAGATCTGCACTACCCCTGGCTGGCTCACCCTGCATCTCCTGTATCATTCCTGACACTCTTCAATAATATCCTGTATTTTTTTTGTGTCCTGTTAAATTGCTGTTTGAGCGGAAGTGGAGGAGATTGAAGGCTACCATAAGAACAGGGGCCTGTGATCTGGAGACTCACCTTTAGAGGTACTTGAGGACAAGGAAGGTTCGTTTTGTTGGCATCTACAGAGATTTCAGTTATTCAGCTAAGCATTTATATTCTCCCTATACAAATAGCAAAAGGAGGAAGAAATAGCTGCATACACGTAGCACATGTGCATGACCTCTCCGTCCAACTCATAAATTCTGTTGAATACAAGTCTCTTGACAATATCATACAAGTTTTAGAATACTACAAAAAAAGAGAAGCCATTGTGTCTCTGGTTCCTCTGCTGCTATCGGTGGAATTTTCAAAGAGCTATCAACACTACTGTAAAGGAAATATAGAGCAGCTCCTTGAGAAGCTGGGAAATACCTATTCAGGCAAACCCAAGGCAGTGCTTTCTGTTTAGAGCTTCATTTTGTTTGCAGTAAGTAGCTGTTGAATGGGAAAGGTCTAGCGGAATCCTGTAGTTCTCCTCCCATCATGTTCTGTCTGGCCTGAGAGAAGGGCAGCTGGGTCTGTTACTAGAGCAAAATTATTAATTTCAAGGAATTCTCTCGATAACTAAATGGACAATCCATCATCACTAAAGAAATTGATATCTTGGGTTAAATCTTCTGGCTGGGTCTACAGAGCAAATCAGCTGTGGGAATTTTCTTTTTCTTTTTTTTTTTACCCCATTTGTTTCCACTTTCCTCAGCTCATTCATTTCTCCGAGGTTTCTCTGCCTGGAAGTTAAACTGCAAGCCACAGCCCATGCATGCTGCCGAGGAGATGTGTCAAGTACAGGTTTGAAAATCCTCCACACCAACTATTTCAAGCTGTCATCTGCTCCAGTTGAGTGAATTGTTAAAGTAGTTCTTACTTCCGTTACTAAATATACTAATGTGAAAGGTGGCAAAAGCAACTTGATACTTTACTGGCTAGCTACCTACAGGTGTGTTGCTATAACTGAGAGTTCAGGCTGGGTGGAAAGGATGGTGTCTGTATTGCTGTTGTAACTGATTTTGCTCACCTGCAAAAGAGGGCAGTTTATCTTGGTAGATTTGTGTTTCTGATGTTTGGAATATTTTGTTCTCCTGTTTTTCCTGACCGTTTTCAGCTATAAACCATTCCCGTGCCTGTTACCTTTCATAGCTGTTTTACAGTTTTGAGGTTTGTTTGAATTTTCAGTGGTTTCTGGATGCCTTAATAGTAGCATAGAAACTGAGACCCAGAATCACAGCATAATTTAGATTGGAAGGGATCCCTGGAGCATATCACAGAATCACAGGATGGTTGAGGTTGGAAGGGACCGCCAGATGTCATCTAGCCCAATCTGCCTGCTTGGGCAGGGTCACCTAGGGCACATGGCTCAGGATTGTGTCCAGACAGCTCTTGAGTATCTCCAGGGAAGAAGACTCTACAACCTCCCTGGCAGACCTATTGCAGTGCTCAGTCACCCTCACAGGACAGAATTTATTTTTATGTTCAGGCAGAACTTTCTGTGTTTTAGTTTATACTTGTTGCCTCTCATACTATTGCTTGTCACCATGGAGAAGAGTCTGGCCCCAACCTCTTGACACCCTCCCTTTCGATGACTTACATGCATTTATGAGATCCCTCCTAAGACTTCTCTAGGCTGAACAGGCCCAGCTCTCTTTTTGCTCAAATCAGGGACAACTTCATAATACCTCAATGTGTGAGTGGAATGAAAGCAGATCAAATAGTCTGGTGGACCTATGGCTTATAGGAAATGGGATGCCTATGTGCTTTTATCTTTGGTTTCCTGAGAAAAACTTGCCCCACTGCACAGAAACCTTGCTGAATGTGCCATCTGCTTCAAAGAAGGTTTAAAGCAACTGTCATGACATTGACTAGCTAACTGACCGCCTTTCTTGTTGTTTCAGACTGACTGCCTTCCTTCTTGTGATCTTAGCCTGCTCAGGCAGGCTGAGCTCTACAGGTTCAGTAATCTTGGTGACTGGAGAAGAAACTCATTGTCTAGAGCTAGGTCAGTTATGCAGGTCACAAGAGATAAGACCAAAATGAAAAGAAGTCATACTAGGACTGCACTTGACCTGGTCAGTGATGGTGGAGTAGAAATAGCACAAGCCATCTTGGTGAGTTGGAATCTCCACTGGCAAGGAATCTCTTTTTAGGAAAAAGGCCAAAATCTGCTGTTATTTCTCCTCTTGGAATTATAGGCCTCCAGTTTGCAGTTGTTCTAAATAATGTGTAATTCTTTGACTGCACAATTCAGAATAATTTAACTATATTGTTCTTACATCACTGTGTCAGTGGAAATGTAAGAAGTATACCATAGAAAAGAATGTGACATTTTCCTATATACTATTGAAGAGAAAAACAGAGCACTCTTAGTATCCTGTGCTCATGTTAGAATACTTTCTTCATGATGTTTTACATCTTAATTAATGTGCTTACATATATATAGATTTGCAAACCATGTGCAAGTAGTAAACACTGTGTACTTTATGGCCTGTGTTTTCAATAGGAAGTAGTGTTGATCTGTAGACCAGATGCACATGGTATACAGCATAAAGTGGTTTGGTTTGGTTTTTTTTTTTTTTAGGAGAGTCTAAGGCTTGGAGCTATTTAAAAGTTTATTTTAAATTTTTGTGGAAGCTGAAGGGGATTTTTTCCTGCTTTTTTTTTTTTAAAAAAAAAAAAAAAAATATTTTTTTTTTTTTTTTTAAAAAAAAAAAAAAAAATATTTTTTTTTTTTTTTTTAAAAAAAAAAAAAAAAATATTTTTTTTTTTTTTTTTAAAAAAAAAAAAAAAAAAATTTTTTTTTTTTTTTTTTTAAAAAAAAAAAAAAAAATAATTTCATTTCCTTGGTAGGGAGCAAGAGATTTGGGGTATTTTTTAAAAAATATTTATTTATTTATCCCTTTGGGCTAGCTGTAGCCTGATCCTATGATCCTACAAATAGTTTGCTGTCGTTGAGAGGAATATGTTATAGAATGTAATAGTGAAAGAGTGAAAAAATTTACTTGTAGACCAACCTATGTATAACATGCTGTTGTGTCTTTCCACTCATGCGTAGAAATAGCTTAGTGAAAACCACCTTGATTGGGAAAGTGCTTACTGTGTGTGTGTGGCTACAAAGACTGGGTCTAGTCCTTAATAGCCATCAAAAAGTCTTGTGCGCTGAGTCAGACTGATGCAAATATTTATCCTGCAGTTGCTTTACGTGATATTCTAAAAATTAAGTGGGATCCAGTGCATAGCTACATTGAATCTTAAGAATCCAGAGCTGTTTTAGAGAGCGGTGGTGCCAGCAATCCCTCCTGTATTTATTCTCAGCTTCAAGAAAACCAGAGCTGGCTGTTTTCTTCTCTCTCCTTCCTGACAAAAGTTTTTGTGTGCTTAAACCCCTAGTAAGCATATTTTCATCTTCCTTTCCTTGCCTCTTATCTAATCACTTTGGATAGATAGTCTTTGGGTCACTGTTTTTTTGTGTGTTTACTCCAACCATATTTGAAAGTTAAAAAACAAAGTAGAAGGACATGTAGTAACAAAGTCTAATCTTGAAATTCCTGAGGCTGTTACTACTGTTGGATGGCTACTGCTATCTTCCTGTGTAATGTCCTATAAAAGTATTTTATATGTGATATTGAAAAGAATAATACAGCTGACTGCCTTTATGTGTTTTAAGGTGTCTGTCACTATTGCTTAGCACCAATTAAGATACAAACAGTTGCATCTGAACTAGAGTTCAAATGGGGAAGATTCTTCCAGTCTCACTCACCTGATAGCACTCTGCTGCCAGGATGCTATTCTGTCAACAGCTTCTCATCCTGGCAGGCACACACATCATTTAAATTCCCAAACTCCACTGTCTTTGAAAATAGTTTGCAGCCTCTCCCATTTACACATTTTTTTTTTCTGCATATTCATTCAAGGTGCAAAACCCATAAAACAAATTAATAAAGGCATCAGTAGAACTTGTTTTAGCACAAGGTGAAACTGAAGAACAAAGAACAAGCTTTTTAGGTAAAGCATCTTTTATTAGCCTGTAAGGCCATCCATGAATTCTCTTAGAAAGAGAGGAGATAATATTTGTATACATTAACATTGGTGATGTATCCCCTGATTTTTATCTTGCTTCACTGATGTGTGTATACCTAGGAGAAAACTCCTTCCAGAGTTAAAAAATCCTGTATAGGAGTATCACTTGGAAAACTGGTTTTGGTTGGTTACGTAAATCTTTCTGATAGCTAGACACAAATCCCTGCCAAAGTAAAAGAGGTTTGTTTGTAGAATATAGAGCAGATTTGGATACTGGCTTTGAGGTAGATTTCAAACCCGAGGCAGAATACAAATCATGTACTTCAGCATTTCTAATGTGTCACAGCCTGAAAGGGTTCCAGAAAGTTTTCTTACTATAAGAGTAGTTATGTTTTCTCATGTATTTCTAAAAGAGAAAGTTGATGAAGTGCATGCAAGAATCACCTCATTCAAGGAGCTGGAACATTTCAGGGTTTGTAAATATGTTCTACTTGGAAAGTGTCCTGACTGATGATCTATTTCCCTTTCCCTGCTTCAGTAATGACCTGTGTGACCTCAGTATCTGCTCTCCCTCAGCAAGGAAAATAACAACGCTTTTAATTTCAGTTATGGTACTGCATTAACCATATTATAACCATATGTAAGCATTATCTATACGTTAGTTTCCATTTCATTTGGTACAAATCTTGTTACAAATGAGCGACTAGATGGAAGCAGTTTTTGGTGTTTAGTGTGTGTTTAAAGGCCTGCTTGCATGTACTGTTCAGCAGAAACAAGCTACACAGACCAAAATTATTTAACCAGAAATACTTTTTTCTTTTTCATGGCAATAAAGTGAAGAGTTGCCCTTGAAGGCTCTCCCGGGGAGGGATGGGCAGTGATTTTGTGTAGGGATACCACAATCTGCTGATGCAGCTGTGTCAGTAGAGCCCTCTCATGGATATGGGATGTATGCCGGCAGGAGGAAGTAACTTGTCACTGTAGCTTTGCTACTGTCTTCAGTAACATGGACTGATATTTCAAAAGCATTCTGGCACGTACGTCAGGGCTGTTGCTTACGTAACTACTTGGCTAGAATTTGTGACTTCCCTCCACATGATCCAGTCTGACACAACTGTCGTTGGCTTAATGTGGACTGTTCCTATGTTGTTCAAAAGCAGGCATAGAGGCCCTCCAGGTCTTGGTATCTGTATAGCTCAAGCAGGAACGATGCGAGAGAGGTTTCCTGTTTCTCTCCCTGTGCTGTACTACCTCCTGAGGTATATTTTTTTTTCTAATTCTGAATTACATTTTTGTATGCACATGAAAATGATCCCTTCTACAGTTCATCTCTTCAGTGTACCTTAGAAATATATTAATGAATTAACAGATACTGTAGGCAGTCTTAGAGAACTGTGAAAAATACAGCTGTTTAACATCAGAGTATTTATGATCCTCTTAGTTTACTTTAGTTTTGCTACAGTGTCCACTGGTGCTTTTTTTGTTTGTGTCTCTTGTAATAAAAACAGTCCAAGAGTGATAACTGACCTAAAAAATCCCTCCAGCAATGTCATTCTTGTCAAGGTGGGACTTCAGATTTTGTTTCTAAATTTTCAAATAGTGTAAGATGAATAAACACAGTAGAAATAAATATTTGTATCTAATTATCTGTCCTATGCTGAAACAAAGAAAGTCACATTGATGCTATAAATATTTCTATGATCTAACTTAGAAGCAATATAAACTGTGTTTAGGAAAGTGCAAATTAAAAGAGGTGACTATCTTTTAGCCATTAGGCACTTGCATTCAAGTACGGATAACATGAGATTGTTAGAGAAAATGGATTAGAAAGTATGCCAAAATCTTTGGGACTTTGTTGATAGACTTCTGCCAGTGCTGTGTATTTTCATGAAATTCATGTTCATCAGAAAGAAAGAGAGGGAGAGAGAAAGAGAGAGGGAGAGAGAAAGAGAGAGAAAGAAAAACATGGTTTATTCTTAAAGGACTCTGAATTTCCTGTAATGTAGAATTCTGCTTAGAATGAGGTGGTTTTTGGTTTTGAATAGGCAGATTTCCTTAACAGTGTAACTGTCAGCAAAGAATGAAAACTCATTCAAACTTGACACAGTTGTGAATGCAAGATCCACTAGGAAAGAAAATGGGAAGGAGGACAGAGCTATGTGAGGGCAGCTAAGGTAACAGACCTTAAACTAGGCTGTCACTGGCACTTCAGAAATGGTAGGCATGAGACACCCTAGCATCAGAGGTAGCAACTCAAACAAAAAAATTGGGACTTAATTACTTTTACTTTAAAATTGAGGTTTGCTTTTGTTGTTTGCACTAGAAGATGTTTCTTCTTTGGCAAATTGTGTAGTCTATGGAAAAGTTACACAGTTGGTCAAGAATATGTTTATGTGTAATAGAATAAATGTCATGGATTCTGTACACACAAATCCATATTTTTTTAATTATCCATGTTTATTTGAGTTGTGTATGTACCTTTCACAACTTGTGTCCCTAATGTAGAGTATTAAAGGTTAGAAATCTCTAAATGCTGCTCAGCTCATTCTCCCACATGTGGGAGAAATTACAGTATCTAGTAGGGGTTTTTTATTGTTTTCTGTAGTACTAATAATAGACTTGTTTAAGCCCTTAAACAAAAACATCCATTTGCAAAGAACTAGTAAATAGTTCTGGTTCAGCACAGTAATTTAAAGACTCCAGCTTTAAAAGCTTGCCAAGCTGGGAGATGCTTTCCCAGTAAATGATGTGTTTTGGGGACCTGCTTTGTTTGAGGGATCTTTGTTATCCCTCTAAGTGTGTGATTTGTAATTCCCTCTGACAGCCAACTGGGATTCAAGTTTCATCCTTGTGAGCTTCCAGTAGGATAGTGCAACACATGAGAACTGTTTCTCTGATGCCTTTTCAGGAAGTAGTTGCCTTTCCCATATTGATAAATCAGGGATGTTGCTCATGTGCCTGGAGTCACTAGATGTGCTTTGTGCTGCCCAGTGGAAGGGGAGGTCACTAAATTGTTTCAGTTTCTTGTGGCAGAGAGTCATCCTGGAAGGGTGCACGTAGGTGTAAAATGAAAGCTGTGTGCACATACTTGTACCGTCAACGTATGTGACAGAAGTTTGGAGATGACTGTGCTGGTGAACTGTGGGCTTAGACTGTGATTACTAGGTGGGAACAGGTAACTTGGCCATTAATTCCGTGCTAGTAAATGTCTATAGTCACTGTATGTGCTCATTCACCAAGTTAGTTTTTTAGTACTGCTGGAGAGCACTCCCTCACTTTCCAATGCAGCTCTGTGCTGTGAAGGCTGCCCACCCTTGCCTGGGAAAGGAATCACCTTTGCAGTGTGATTTAAGCACCAGGCATAATTAGGAGCAGACAGCAAAGTAAGGTGCTTTGTATATGTGCTGTGTATGAAGCAGACTGCAGCAGCCCAGAGCTCTTCTGGCATATTACTTGCAGCACCTACTTTTTAATTTTTGTATTCTTATGAGCTCAGTTTCTTCAGCCTTCACATATTTACACATGCATGTTCCCTGATCTTAGTGTTGCCATGCACAGGTCGGACTTGCTCTGTATTGTCCATGAGTCCTACCTTTGAGCTCTCTTGTAGTTATCCATAGAGAATAAGTCCTCTCACTGTTTTGCTTGCTTAGCTGGCTTTGCATTCCCCCCCCCCATGCTTGGGCCTTCTGCTTAACTTTTCAGTTTCCATTGCTTTCAGTCACATAATTTCAGTTCTGCACTCTTTCTCTGCTTTCTGTTGTGCTCTTTCAGCAGCTCCCACCAGCTCCTTACTGTGCCTTTCCTGTTTCTTCTAGCAAAGTCAGATGCTTCTTTTGGCCATGGTGAGTGGTAGATAGACATAACTAAGTTGGGTCTGTGTCCCCAGGAAGTCTAGCTACTTTGTGGTATTAAAGCTTGCTTACTCTAGGCAGTGGGATTTTTAGTATAAGGGAACCAGCTTTTCTCATGAATCTTGTAAACAGATCCTAAAGTTCAATCTATGTAAATCACATTTGCTATTAGAAAAATAAGCTGTTGGAAAATTTTGCATATTATAGCTTAGACATATGGTCTTATTTTGAGTGCCAATACTGGTGAAAAAAAAATCTGTTTCTTGCAAAGATTGCTTTGCTCTGCTGAGAGACTTAAAACTGATGCTACTGTACAACACCAGAAACTACTTTGAGACCAAGTCTTTTGTAGAAAAAGAGCCAGATTGGTCCCTCTTGAACCCAACCATGCTGGTTTGGAAGATTGCCACTTGTACCTCACACAGCAAGCAGTAGTCTGCTTGTAAAACAGTCAGGACCAATGGTGAAATAACAAAAGTTTTTTAGGCTGCTATCAAACTGTAGGTATCCAGAAGTGATTGTGAACATCTGAAAGCTCCCATATCTTCATGTGAATAGTGTCTGGCAGTATTACTACAATGTAGGTAGTCAAGGTGCAGACAGCCACTGTCAATGTGGTCCACTTTTCCATTTAAAGTTTCTACCATAAGCTTTCTAACACCCCCAAAAGGTAGTTTAGGTGACAGAAGCTGAAGAGTGGGCTTTTGTGCTCTTAGAAACGCTTTTGGTTCAATTTGTTCTGATGTTTGAGTTGAGAAAATAATTATGTATTTTGTTGTTTTATTTTTTTGAGCCTTTTTTATTATGATCCTGCAATCTGTTAGAGAAAAAAACTTGATGTTCAGAAAAGGAAAATTTTGCCTTTATGTCAAAACATATCTATTAGTTGTTTTATTTGTTTTTGTTTTGTTTTTTAATTGATGTTTCTTTCCTTACCTCCCTGTTTCTTGCCCTTGAAGACAGTGCAGATCTGTAACATATGCACCTGGGAGTTCCCATAATAGCGTACAACAGATACATTTGAAGATTATCTGTTGCCAGACTAGAAATAAGATATATTCTCAAATATGTGTAGAAATGGTAAAACTAGTAAAACAAAATCTCCAGTAATGGCTTCAGCTACATTGTGTGCAATAACTGAACTTAGAAGTACAGTGTACTTCTGTATTGTGCCTGCCTTTTCTTCATCAAGTGGCCTTCTAAGCATTGGGTGCCTTGAGAATATTAAACTTTGTTTAATAAGAACAGCAGAGAAGGGGCTGCGCTTTTCATATCAAGCAAGACAAACGCTGTTCTGCATGATGGTCTCTAAACTGGGGAGATAGATTTCATGAATGGACCCCTTGGTGGATAAGGAATTGGCTGGATGGCCGCACTCAGAGAGTTGTGGTCAACAGCTTGATATCCAAGTGGAGACCAGTGATGAGTGGTATAGTTATGTAGCTAGAAAAAGCTTCTAATGGGACTGCTTAATTAGATCCTAGTAAATGTGAAAATTGGGAAGGGAGGGGTGACATTTTCTTCAGATTGAATCAAAAATGCTTGTATTTATTCAGTATTTAATTCCAGGTTATAGTTTTCAGTGTCAGCACAGGAAATTGTTTTCTTAACATTATTTTTGTTTTGTGGTTATTTTTTTTTTTTCCTATTTTGTTTTCATGTTGTTTTAGACTTGAGTTTCTTGCCTGTGAATGGCACAGATGGATAAAAGGGTGAGTAAATCCTGTTTGCTTTGAAAATGGTAGCAACTTGAAATGCATTGGGTCTACTGGGAGAGGATTCTTGGCATTTCTTCACTTTTAGGAATTTTCTTTCAGGTAGAATTCTTGTGTGTCTGATAGCAAATTCAGATGGTTTTATGTTGGCTGGTTTCCTTAAGTACCATTTAGATTTTATTTCCAGCATTTGCTTTGATGAGTCTAGCTCTTTTGGAGAGCAGTCAAATAAAAAGAAAAGCGATATACCCCACTTTATCACAGTTTTTTTCTGTTATTTATTTTAGCCTGATCTTTTCTGTGCAGATTCTAAGCAGATAGAATTGTAGCCTGGCAAAAGCAGAGAAGTATGAATCCATTTGATTCTGCAGTTTTAAGTGGAATTGTTCTGCCATTAGTAGAACTTCATTCAATCAATTAACTTTTTGCATACTCTGGAAGACTTGTTGCATGACTTTGCTTTCTCTCTATTACTGGTTAAATGACAGTTTTAGGTAAGAAAAATCAGGGCCTGCACTAAGGTTCTGGGCTGGCTGTATCTTATTTTCCCTGTTGAGTTTATGTTTTAAGAATCTGCTGTCTTAGTCAATCTGGTCCTTGATTTTTTTTCATTACCTTTTCTCTCCTCTATCACTCCCCTCCTCAGTTGGACAGAGTACCTTCAGTGGGCACCTGGCATCCAGCCAGAGTCAACCACACATTAAGTTATGGTATCGCTGACAATGAAGCATGCAAATGTGCTTATCAAATGCCAAAAGAAATAGAGTTTATTTTTATATTTATGTTAGCTGTATATGTATAATTAGAAGAATTTCTTGCTTCAAAATAGGAATTTTTCATTATTGACTTATGCATGGCAAGAATTCTGTGAGGCCCTTGATGATGCAGCTTTCCAGAGGTGTTAGGGATGTTTCCAATATCTGAAGAGGGTTTTTTCCTTAATGATTGAATTCTTCACTATAAAAGCCATGTGCTTTTATACTTACACTCTATTCCACTTTGTAAAGGAAAAAGAATAGCCTCAAAACTTCTTAAAGCTCTCAAGGATTCAGTATTTGGCACACAGTTTATAGTGTAAGTTAGGGCACTGCTTTTGGTGGTGGGAGTTTTTTGTATTAAACATGATGAAAACATTCACAATTAATATCCACATAAAATTCTTTTTTATATTCTTGAATAGCCATCTGCTGTAGTCTGGAAAATACGGGTTGAGGCCATGGAAATTAAATGACAATTTAGGTAATATAAGTCTATCTAGCACAGTTTATCAGATAGTAAATTATAATGACCTAGTAATATAATCTTTCACCATATATTTTATTAATTCTATATTAACCTAGTTACGTTGTCTAACATTTCTACTTAATGAAGAAAGCAGTGCAATTTATAGTTTGCACTGGTTATGTGATACTGCCTTTAATAAAAGAGAAATTAATGTCTGCACAGTGTTGATCCAAAAGTAGCTGATTCAGTTGTAGACCAGAATTTGTTCTGGAGGTTGCAAGGCCTGGCTGGTTGATTGGGCTTAGGATGTCAAGGGTAATGCAAGTCAACTGTGTTAGAAAGGTGGTTTACTACTGCAGCTATGTACTATATAATTAATCACTTACATTCTTGCCAAGATTATTCAGTGTGTTATCATATGTTTGGATCTCACTTTTGTATGTCTTTATTACAACAACTTGGGTTTCCATCTTCACAGTTACAATACAAAGCTCTTTTTAGCTGGAGGAGTCTGAGAAGGAGGGAGGAAAAAGTTGCTTTTCAGAGTGGCAGCATTGATAAAGTCTTGGGCCATTGATTGGGGAAGCAAAACTTTGGTGATTACAGTCTCAGGGAAAGGTCTGCAACTCTGCATATGCACTTTTTTGTTGTTTTGTTTTGTTTTGTTTTTTTCCTATAGAAACTGCAGTGTTCTTGATAGCCCTGTACATTTCCCAATACTGATAAATACATACTGTCAGTAAGGGAAGTGCATCTCTGTGTGGATGGTTCAATTAGAGATTAGGATACTGTGATTACTTACAAGCTATTCCCTGTTGTTTCTAGACATCAGTGACAAGTGGCATCCCTCAGGGGTCTGGACTGGGACCAGAACTGTTTAATATTATCATCAGCAACATGGACAGTGGGATTAAGTGCACCATCAGCAAGTTTGCAGATGACACCAAGCTGAGTGGTGTTTGGACAAGCTTAAGAAGTGGGCCCATGTGAGTCTCATAAGGTTCAACAAGGACAGGTGGAAGGTTCTGTACCTGTGTGGCTGCATATTTCAGTACCCTCTGCTCTCAAGTCAAATCTTAGTAGTTCATCAGGCTGGCTAGTCTCCTGGTCACACATGGATGCAATAGGGAGAATCTTCCCAAGCTGATGGTGCTGGTACTGTTGTAGGTGTGGAAGGTACTGTTCCAGTGCCGTCATTCAGCTTGGGGAGCATGGGGTAGGAGCTGCTGTGGGTCAAGGTAAACTACCTACCCAGGATGAAACTGGAATGGAAGGATAACATAAATGTCAGGCATCTGTGTGTCAGCAGCCAAGAGGCACTTAGCTTGTTTGTCACAGTAAAGATTCACTTCTTTTTGAATTGCCATAATTAGGAAGGTGCTTAAAAACACAATTTTAAGATATGCCAATCTGTATGAAACGCTTTTTTTTTTTTTTTTCCACTAAACAAACTTGAAGTCTGCATCTTATTTGCAGAAATATGTCTTTTACTATTTATTTCTGCTGAAATCCTTTTGTGTTGCATTATCTTAGGCTTTTTCTTTAGATTTCATTTATAACATTCTAGTACTAGAAGCTCAGACCGTGGTATTGAGATTGGCCTCTGCATTGCTGTGAGTAAATCTGTGTTATAGTATGTAAAGTATTTGTGTTAATTATTTATCATGCTAGTAAAGAGAAATTTGTTGCTTAGTTGTTTTAGTTGAAATTTGTTGCTGTCAGAATCCGAGAATACAGAAGCTGGTAATCTGTTTAGTCTCTAAAAGGCAACAATAGAATCTGTTAAGCATATCAGGTTTATCAAATCCCCTCAGGATTTCAGGGCTTACTAACCTGTATTTGGTTAAGTACTTATTTTAGACAGATGGAATTTTTGGCAGTTATTGAAATTCCTTTTCTACCTACATGGAAATCGTGATTGACTCTCAAATAAGATGTATGAATACTGCATATTGGACACTGCATACTGGAGGTTGTACTTTATTTGTAAAATTTTTAAAGTTAGCTTTTACTTGGCATTGTATTTGGAATCATTCTGGTTAGGATTATGTTTCATATCAGCTGGTACTATGGTCATCTAAATTCCCTTCATAAACAGAGAGTCCATGTTAGTTATCCCACTGATAGCATCATAGGCATCCTTGATTAGAGTTATTCCAGTATTGACTCACAGCATCTACTGTACAAGTGAATTAATTTATGAAGTAGAATTTCAGATATGGTCTAATGAAACTTAGTGACATATTTATTTGTAAAAGAACACTATCATGCATTAAGTATTTAATTCCTATGGCTATAAATTATATATCTCCAAATACAGCTGCACATAGATAATCTGTAGAAGACAGACAATATTGACTAAGGCAGGCAGTAATTAAAAGATTAATTTGGTTGCCTATAGTATAGGTAAGCTGTGTTGAAAATTCATACCTGTCATGAGAGCACACTCAAGTTGGAAAGCAATTTTGTAAACTGCTGTTGTCATTTTCCAGAATGGTTCCCACAGCCAGAGCTTTCCTAAGTAGGCTTCCTTCAGGGTCAATACATCCCAAGGGAATTTTAAACTAGTAAAAATGGCTCAGAAATAGCCTGGGAGAAAAAAACCCAACCCAACCAAAACCACCACCACCAACAACAAAAAAGAACGAACAAAAAACAAACCCCCAAACCCAACAAACCAACCCAAACCTGAGTATTCCTTCAGCTGCTTTGGCTCTGCAGTTTAAGCTGTGTTTCATGCTACTGTTGGATCTTGTCTGCTAGAAGCAGCCAAGGAGCTGAGACAGGTCATTGTACACTGGTGTGATGTCCCTGCCATGGGATCGAGTCAGGGGAGACAGATCTCAACCAGTATTTGTTAGTCTGTTATTTAATTTCGCTGTTATTACTAACAGAATCAAGCTGTTACAGTGTTAGCAGATAACTGCCCATTGAGCCAGCTCCTGGTTTGTCCACATGTTCGTTGTAGCTCCCAGGTGGGAGCCTCCTTCTTTGCTGGAAAGCAGAGGCTTTTATTGATGCACCTTTGAGTCGGGTGTTCAGAAAGTCCCTCAGGGCCCCTTGTTTAATCAGGTATCTCTCTGCAGTCCTTGTCTACACAAGGCAGCCACCACCTTTCTGGAATGTGATCTGAGTTGTGCAACTTGAGGGGAATGGGTGCCATGCTGAGCTGGTGACTCTGGGTGTGATGAGTTTATCAGTTCTCATGGAGTCAGCAACATGACAAGTGTCTGGAGCTCTGCAGGTTGTGGGAGACTTTATGTGCTGCATCTGGGCAGGCACATTGTTGCTTCCTATGTTCTCAAATTGTTTCTTCACCCATGGACCCATGGAGAACATTCGCACCAGTTCATGCCTACTAAACTACAGAATGGCTGCTCTCACATGAAAAGTGAGAAGCTGAGCATCTCTGCACTCTGAGCATCTAAGCATCTCTTACTCTAACACAGCTCTCCCTGAGCATCTTAATCATTTCAACTGCAGGTGCTGTAAGATGTACAGGCCTGTGAGTCTGGGAGGTGAGGTGCTGGGTGTTTCTGTTGCGCTTTATAAATTATTTTGTGGCTTTAAAATCACATTAATTCTGCTTTTAAGACAATGAACTCTGATTGAAAGTATACAAGTGCAGCTCTAGTAATTTTTTTGGTTGCTTTCAGGTTAAAAATTTGTGGAATAACATTGAAAGATTCAGGGTAAGATGATTTTTAATGTCACACGTGTATTGCAAGTCAAAAGGATGATCAGGGCAGTGTAGCAGGCTGCATACAGGCAATTAGTTCCCCTTGAGATACAGAGGAATATTGTACCTGGCTTTTATCTGTTGCAGTGCAAGTCTTTCCTATGCAGTTGATTTACTGTGGATGTCATTGCCATAGTGACCTATGCTATGTTGATTTCTTCAGTATGTTTAAGCTTTCCAGTTGGCAGTAGGTGCTTGTGTGTGCAAATCTGAACTTGGTTTAAAGTTAATATAGTCACTGGAGCAATTTGGATTAGTGACTGCAAGTTGTCTGTTGTAGGGTGAGCTGTATTTATCTTTAGGATTTTTGTTTTAATCAATACTATATATCCTATAATTATCATGGGAGGATAGGTGCCTAGATTGCATATGAACTCCTAATTTTGGTGTCTGACTAGACTCAGTCCCATCCTGTATTATAACATATTGTTCAATACGGTTTTATATGTGATTATCTTAGTGACTTGTTTTACTGTTCAGCTTGTTATTGTCTGCTGGTTTTGTAATATGGCCTTCACAAATTTAAGATGAAGAGTTACTCAATGCAAAAAAACATTTATTTTGTATATGTATAATATGCAAAAAGTGTCTTAAAATAGGGTTGTTTGCTTACTTGCAGATAATAGTTTACAGTAGGTTAAAGGAAGAGTACTAAAAAAAGAGTGCTGTGATGTGACATTTCTGATGTGCTAATCTGAATCACACTTGTATGCAGTTACTGTAATCAGCTCATTGCAAGGCTGCCAAGCTGCCCACACGTTCCCATGATGAATTTGCCAAGAGAAGTCTGAACTCCTTGTGGCCATCTGCATTTGTTTTGAGTCATATGTCCCTGGGTGTGTTTATTAGCTACTGTATTTATTTGTGCTTTATTTGTTGGAAGCTGGTTTTGACTTTTGCTTCAGTTTCCTCGTTGAATTGACCTTTTCAGTTTGCTTTTGAAACTCTTACAGACTTACAGTTGGGGTGTGAATATACTTCAGATCTCTTTACTTCCCTGAAAATTAAAAGAAAATAGTGTGTTCCCCACACTGCAGCACATCTATCATGACTCCAAAAAAACCCAGCTTTGAAATTATAACTACCAAATGTCAGGATATAGTTCTTCAATTTAAATACTTGATAAAAAGCTGCATTCAAAAAATGTGCATAAACCAAAACCTGTGCCTTTTGGCATTTTATAGCTGAAACCGGGACAGTTCCTTCTTTTCTTGTATGGTCAGTGCTGTGCCCAGCAAATATGTTTTGTTTTGTTTTGTTTTTTTTTCATTTCCCTTTGGCTTGCCTTGCAGTCTTACAAGTCCTGTTGTGTATCTGTGCACCAGGTCTTGTCAAAAGGAGCACAGGCGCTTTATCGAAACTGAGTTTTGCTGTTTACACTTTACCAACCTTCCTTTTCTGGCTTTTTCCTTTCTCCTCCCAACCAGGGTAGTTACCTGTGTGTAGCTGGCTTTTGAAACGTCAGTGTGGGTACTTAGTATCAGGCTTCTCTGCTATTTTTGAGATCTCAGCTGAAAGCCAAGGTACAAACAAAATAAGGACAACAAAATTACAGTTTCTCTGCCAAATAAGTTAATGGATTGCTCATCACCAGTTTGTATACTGATTTTTAAACATTAATCCAAAATGCGTAATCCACAGTTACCAATGTCCCTCACTAAATGCCCTAACAGAGATCTAAGCATAGTTTTGGGGGAAAATAACTTTTTTTTTTTTTTTTGGAAGATAAAAGTTTTGTCTCAACACTTT
>NDXB01020515.1:29894-42264 GCA_002631895.1 Agapornis roseicollis
TTTTTTTTTTTTTTTTTTTTAGGAGGGAGAGCTTTGAACACTTATGAATGTTCAATATTCATTATATATTTTATAAGCCCTAGAGTAAAACATTATTCACTTTTCCCTTGTGCCTTGATTTCTCTGTTGTGGGTTGTCTTGTTATCCATATGTAATATGTAGCTTTTGGATACCTGTCTGCTGGTGTCAAGGCTTTTTTATAACATAAAGCTGCTACAGCCTTTGTTTTTTTATGGAGGTAGAACAGGATGACCACAGCCTTCCTCATGAGTGAAGAGCGTATGCCTGTGGTATCTTTTCTGGGTTAGCTATCCCCAGGTATGACATTACCAATTGCCACAGAGTGGTAGCTTTCCAGGCTAGCATATTTATTAGTGTGAGTCCCTGGGTGTAGCTAAGCATAAAATTTCATGGAGAACCCCTGCTTGAAGCACTGACTTTCTCTGTGCTTCTCTCCCCCTCTCCTCTCTAAGTCTGCCTTGAAATAGTTCCTTCATGATACAATTCATTGTTTGTATGTTTCAGGACATTTAATACTCTAAGGCTGTTTCAATTGTCTGTTTCTGTTTGAATTGCTGGAATTTCTATTCACCTGTAATTGAAAAGCAGGGGGGAAAAAAAGCCTTTTACCCCATTGTTCTGTGTGTTTCTTAACTGGTAAAGAAATTTTACTCCTACTACAGGTCACAGGAGAAAAGCACTTCTGTTTCTTAAACATCACAGATTGAAAGTTACAGGTTTAGCTATGTGAAACTCAAGAGGAGAGTAGCAGTATTCCCAAATCTTAATTGTTTAACTTTATCTATTTATTTTTTAGAAAAAAAAAAATTGTGGATATTTAAATGGCTTTTCACCAAAATGAAAAATTTCTGCAGGAAAGTTAAAAAACAAAATGATGAGTTTTTAATGATGGAGTATTAAGACTTTGAAAGCTGTGTCATTTGAGCTGCAATAAAACAGCATATACTGAAGTTCTGATTGCAGTGGGAATCATCAAATAAAAATAACTGGGTATTGTGGGAATACGTTACAGAAACTTGCTCCATTGTGTTAACAAAAAGAAAAGAAAAACATGTCTTGAGAGATGGGGAGGGAAGGAACATTTTTAACTTAATCCATATGCAATAGACACAAATAATACACAAGTATACATACATATAAATATGTTTACAAATAAATGTAAATAAAATGCAATTTTCCCCCCAAATCTGTCCCTGTTAATCTTAATGTCTGTATGTGATTAATTAAAACCTCAATGTCATTATTTTCTACCTATGAGTCTTCTATTATGTTTTCTCTTTTCCAAATAAATAGTTGAGTAAGGAAGACATTTTGTTTCCTGCTCCTGTGACCAGACATTACCAAAATAGAAGTGCAAACATTATGATATTGCATCCATGTGCCTTAGCTCACCATTGCATCCATGTGCACTTAGCTCACCATTTTATACCATGAAGCCAGTTTGTCATGTAATGCCTTTTTTAGTATGAAAGTTATATTATGCTATGCAGCTTCACACAGTACAATATTTTTATCAATAGAGTTTTAGTGATGTACTTCAGGTGAGAAAACTAGTAAGCCTTTGGTTCATAGAAATAACTTTTTTTCTCACTAATATGATCACTAGTCAAAATATTTCAATTAAAAATTCAGTAATTAAAGTAATAAAATATCTAAAAGCTGTGCTTATTTCCCAGTCTTATTCTGTGGCTTGTGGCACTGCTATTTTCTTGACCAAAATTTCTGGTCCAGGTATTTATATCTTCTCCTTCCCATTTTGTATGAATAAAATGGAGTGTGGCTCCATTTATAATCCTGGGTAAACTGGGCTGGAGTCTTGATCTTTGGAGATGTTAAAAACCTGGTAGAATGTGATCCTGGACAGCCTGCTCTAGGTGAAGCAAGAGATTGGATGAGGTCATCTCCAGAGGTCCCTTGCAATGTCAGCTAGGCTATAATTTCATAACACAGGTCCGTAACAATAAGCTTTCAGAGGTAATCTTGGAATAATACAAATTCGGGCAAATTATGAGGTTGGTCCATAAGCACTTATAATTATATAAATCCACATGTCCTTTCCCTCCAAATGAAACTGTTTCTATAAGAAATCATATGTGTATTTTGTGCGAACACTCAGCAGGCCTAGATTGAGTATTCACATCATGCTATGCTTTGGTAAAGACATATTTTCCTCTTATGTTAGTAGGGCTCTATACTGCTGTGTTGTTTGATCCAGTTTTTAGCAAAATAAAATTTTGAGTTACATGTGTAGGTTTACATTGAAGACCACTGATGGAAAGACTTGGTAACATTTGCGTGCACAAGATACTTCCTTTGAAGACTGTCAGTGACGACATCTTAGGCTCCTTTGCAGAGATAAAAATTGCTTGTGTGATGAGCATGCCAAAACTTGCACATACAAAATATGATTTTGCAGCTGTGTTTGAAATTGTCAGACTTTTGACTTGCATTGGAGTATGTCAGTAGAAACCCTGCTCTGAGAACATATGCATTACCATGTGTGGGAGTTCAGTCCTTCAAGGCAATAAGCAAACTCTGGTCTCCTGTACTTACACTTGTAGCATAGCATTTTAAAGGAAAGAGTGACTGTGATCCTGCAGCAGTTACTCCTTGAATACCTTCACTGATGAAGAATGCTAGAAAACATTGACTATATAAAGTGCTCCCATTACAGGCAGGTGCTCAAGGACAGCCTTTCCTAAGAGCTTGCAGCTGATACTTGCTACTGAATGTAAATGTACTAATTCTAGAAAAAAACCTACATTTCTTCCAGTATGCATCTGGCAGAGTCTTTGCTTCCATAGGAACAGTGACTGAAGAGATAAAGGGAAGCTGTTGTTTTTGTCCTAGAGCTTGGATTTGATGGTAGGTGTATAGCTGTGTGTTTTATGTCCAAATACGAAAGATTAACTACAACTATTTGAATACTTCAGACGTGGAAGCTGTTAAGTACCTTAGACAGAAAGGTATTGTCTGATGAAACATTAATGCTGTGTATCACAGCATCTGACAGTGGAAGAACTGTAGCTTGCCCTGGTTTTGATGTGCAAAAGGTTGTGTGTAAATTCATAAAGCTAAGCCGATAGTATCATGGCGTGACATGTTTTGGCACAGCTGAAGCTCGTTTGCTGACTTGCAGCATGGAATTGCTGTACTCTGAAATACGAAGAGTTCATACACAAAATGAACATTGCCTGGTATGCTTGGCAAAAGGGAAGCCAATAACAGGAAATAATTCTGTTCCTCTAACTTAATTTGGAAAAGCTGCAGTGGATTCTGCAAGTAATCAAATCTCTCTTTTTTTTTCTTTTTTTATTTCTTTCCTCTGTATGCTCTGAATTGTCTTTCTTCTTACTCTGTATTAACACTGAAATTGTTACCCCTCACACAGCCACATCTTCTGACTAGGCTTTTCTTTTTTCAAAGAGTCACACTGGTAAAATGTTACACTGGATGTGTGAGCATTAGGGGAGGTGCAATCAAATCACTTTTCCTGAGAATGCTGTTATTTTGTTTTTTTCTTTAAGTTTTCTGTCTTTAATAACACTTCTATATAGATAGTGATGATGTGAAGTAATGGAGCTTAATTATTTTCTCTTAAGAATTAAGTTAATTATTACAGGCTAAAAATAATAGCATTTCCTTCCACTTCAGTTGCTCTCACATTTTGCAAGATAAGAGCAAACAAACCTTTTGGGGTTTCTTGGGGATTTTTTGTTGTTTTTTTTCTCTTTTACTATTCCATTTTTTCTTGTAAAATGCATGATAGTGATAGTACAGGCAGTTATCCTAAGGAATTATCAGTAATTTTCTGATAGTTATATCAGTTTTCTTCTGGATTTTGGTGATATTTAGTTTATATCCTTTTGTTGCTACTGTATTTCATTCCATTTGTAATAGCAGACTAATAAGAAAACTTCTTAGGTGAAGTAAAGGCAAGGGGGAAAAGTGACATACTGAAATTTGAATGCTTGGCAATCTCCTATCTGTTACTTGCCAGGCCTTGGGTTTTATCCTCTGAAGCTATTCCTTGAAATTTCATTCAAGACTGCTTGTCTGAGGACAGATAATATTCTTCTCCCTTTTTATAGCACAAATGATTGTTCTCAGTGTTTATTGCTTGTTTTCACTATGTTTTCAATTAAATGGGGGGTTCAGTAAAAGATTCCATTAAATACTTTGTTTTAAAAATATCTTTTTTTTTTTTTTTTAAAACAATGTGAAAACCACTTCATGCTTTTAGTTGTGTAAATGACTTGCTAAAAGACACATACTTGTTTAATGCAGTATAACCAACACCATACTGAGTGTGAAGCATTTTTGGTTTTCCCCTTATGAAAGAATACTTGAGAAAGTCAGTACCCCTGAGCAAGTTACTGTGCCAAGAAAGAAGTGGTGTTTTATGCCTGCCACTGAAAAGTAGCCTTCTGATCAAAATTGTTTTTTTCTAGAAATGTTTTTCACTTTCTGATATTATTTCTTATGCTGATTTGGGTATGGCTAAGTATGTAATAGTTGTAGTATGCAGTTATTATCATTGCATTTTCTTTAGCATATTCTAAATGTAGAAGTGGTATGATAAATGTAGATAAGAAAATAACCCCTCAATTTAATGCTATACGACAGTAAAAACAAAAGGGAGAATTTTGCCAAATAGCTTTTTGGTTTGAAGCCCTTGAGGATGCCTTTTGCCAAACTTTTAATTAATTCTGTAAAAGAAGCTGTGCCTGACCTATCCCTGGCAGTGTTCAAGGCCAGGTTGGAAAGGGCTTTGAGCAACTGGGTCTAGTGGAAAGGGTCCCTGCCTTGTGACAAGGGGTTACAACTAGATGATCTTAAAGGCCCCTTCCAGTCCAAACAATTCTATGATCTATAATTATGATTAAAATGCTCCAAGAATTCAAGGACATTGAAAGATATGTTATTATCATAATAAAATAGTGGGAAAATGAAAGGTTAGTAGGAAAGTGCAATAACATGAAACAAAATTTGTAGGTATGCATATATTTGTAGCTGAAAACTGCAAGTGCAGGATGTAATTTAACCTTGGAGAACAGTCAAAACTAATGTGGATGATGGAAGGTAGCTCAGGATATCTTACTGTGATGGCATTCAGAGTACATCTTCAAATCTTTGGTTTCTAGATCTTTATATGTTTATGGTCTAAAGTATCCTTGGTGACACAAAGAGAGGAACACCATTTTGCCTCACTTCTGTCACTTCATTACAATACAGCTAAATGGACTGTATTAGCTTTGCTTATAGTGATTGCTAAAGGTTTTTATAGCAGATTGTAAGAGAAATGCTTCCGTTATACAGGAATAAACAAGATAAGTTTGAGCAAAACAAATGCAGATTTACGTAACTGTTCATTGTTAAACATTTACCTGAGTATATTTCTGTCTTCCTAAAGCACAGATTAGATTTTATTGGTGCATGTAATGCATAAGCATGCTGAAGGAAAGTTCATGTAAATACTATTTAAGCACACAAACCTCCAGGCTTTTGGAATGAATGTCTTGTATCCTCAACACTTAGTAAAATATTAGGAATATCAAACTTTTGGAGTGTAAGTAGTAAATCATTGTAAATGAAAAAAAAAACAAAATGAAACCAAAAAACAGCCCACCAACAAAATCACCCACCCAAACCCAACATATGTAAATTGTATGCATACATTAAGTTTTTATGGAAGATTTTTTATATAGAAAACTACTTAATTTCGTAAGTAATACTTAACCTTACTAAAACTAGTGAATAGAGAGGTGATCTTGAGGATCATTGAATTCCTAAATACTAATTGTTCACAAAGTGACTGGGGTCATACCTGTGTGAACTAATGTAACCTGAAGTCACTCACAGATTTTTATCATCCATCATCCTCAGCATTGAACTATGGCTTCCTGATTGGGATGTTGGAGCAGTAGTGTATTCAAGATTAAAGTGATGGTAGTCAAAAGTAGATCAAGTTAAGCATGTACTCTTTTCACTCCTGTTTCTCTGATTATTTTTTTCCTCATTTTTTTTTTTTAAATATAGAACTTGTTCAAATGCCATCAAAACTTGATTTCCATTAGGAGATAAAACATTGCAGATTTCATTACTAACCTAGACTTCAGGGTTGAAAGGCTGTATGTGTATGCTTTGTTTTTAAAAGCTTTGTTTACAGTACTCAGGTAGACATTTGATGTATTTATTTGAGGTATTAGTCTGGATTTAAGAGAAATTTCTGTCAAGGCAAGAGCAGAAAAAGCTAACATTTTCATTTTTTTGGGGCAAGAGAGTAAGCTTGTTTAAATCTTAGTTAGTGGTGGTCTTATTTCAAGTGGAACACCTGATCTGAACGGATTAGATTCTGACAGGCCAAATAACCAATTGCAGCATAATGTTTTATACCTCAGAGGGATTATCTTCCTCGATGTGTAGTGTTTGTTAACTTCGTGATGTTTTCAGCTTCTCTCTATCTCAACCAGTTTGTTATTTTTTGTGTCTGAACCATTTTGTGCTAGTAAGACAAGGAAGAGTTCAAATACTCTTAACAAGAAAGAAGCTGCTATAGAACAAACATAGCTTCAGCTGATTATCTAAACACCTTTGTATTTTGAAGTTTACTTTATATGTTCACTTGATGTCTGTCTAATTATATATAATTCTCCACAGATACATTCTACTAATGAGTCTTCAGGATCGAAATGAAAAGCTTTTCTATAAAGTGCTGACTTCTGACATTGAAAGGTTTATGCCTATTGTTTATACTCCCACTGTGGGACTGGCTTGCCAGCAATATGGATTAGCGTTTCGGAGGCCAAGGTAAGTAAGTGTATACTTCAAATAAAAGTATGTTTTTTCCACTTGGCAGGTTTCTGTAACAGCTTTCTGACATAGCTGAATGTAAGCCAAAACTGCAATGATTGAGATAATTCAAATTACACTTTTGGTGTCCATTAAATAATAATTTGTATTGCATTAAGGGGGCAAATGGTTGTTTTAATTGTATTAAAACATAGGTACCTTTTTAATCTCGTTAACATTTTTGGAATCCTATTTGCATGTTATAAAACTAGAGAAGAATGGATCTTGAGTCTTAGAATAATTTACTTGCAGATATCTTAAAAATAATCAGTATCATCAAAGTGTCCTTCTCATTGCTTAGAAATTTATTGTTTCATAGGTTGGTTACTGGAATTCTTTTATTCTGTATACAATATCTGTATTTATAGAGTGATGAGGAAGTAGTATGAAAGAAGGATATATGTTTCTGTTTCGGTCTGCACCTTTGAACATCAGCTCACAGAGTATGAGATTTATGTTAGAGATTTACTGTTAGAGAACCTTGTGTGTACCAGTGCCTTCAAGTGCAAACTGGAACAACGCTTTGGAGCCTTCTATATGTTTTTCTGGCAAAAGAAGAGATAAATGGGGTGTATGTGCATAGCTCTGTTAACAGAAATGGGTTTTTACAGTCAAGGCATTGATGGCAAATAAGAAGCTTGCAAGATGAAAGGGAACAAATGACTGCTCACAAATCTTCAGCAGGAGGTATTTGAGGGAGAAGACTTATGGCTTCAAGGTTTTGTTGTTGTTAATGTAAAAATCATTTTGGCCTTGTGACTGACAGAATGAGTCAGGACCATCTGGCCAACTGCAGAAAACAAGAATTCCCACTTCTGTGCACATTAAAAAGTTCAAAAAGACCTCAAGAATGCTTACTTAAACCTGTTTAACAATCTGGCTTTCAGGTGCCTCTCCTAGCAAAAGAATTAATCTCCTTTTCCCCCTCTCCCCTCAACCCCCCGCAGTATTGAACACCACAGTAGTTTTATTGCCCTTGAAGGAAGTACTAAAATGGAAATTAAGTCTTTGTCTAAGCTGGTCTCATTGCCCCTTGGTTTTGATACCCAGTGCTGTATAAGATGTTGCACAAGAACTACCTCTGCACATGCACGTACTTTTCACTTCCCCCCCCACCCCGACCTGTGGAAAAAAAAACCCTATTAGGCAACAGTTCAGCTGTCAGTCTGCGACTGTTGAGACACAGCTTGCAAAGGCAACTGAAACAATTCACCAGTTCCCTTTAGAGATTTCAGACTCCTGATCCTCATTCTTCAGTCTGATCCTTAGCAGACTCTAGACATGGGGAAAAAACTGATTGGTGAGTTAGGGACAGGGAGAGGGAGCACTTCTGACTTTTTGTCTTCTTTTTTCTTTTATTATTATTTGGTGGAATTTTTATCTGCAGAGGACTTAGAAAAATGCCATAATTTTCTCTCTAGATATTAAGACTAAAATCCTAGTTTGCATAGCTCTGTCACTAATAACTTTATCTATATAGTTAACTTGAAACAAATTACACTATAGCATCCAGTTAGTATATATATTGGGAAACAAGGAATTCTGAATTCTCTTATGCAGCTAAGCCACTCTATCCTCTCCTGTAATGACAATTGAGTAGACTTTAAAACTTTGTGAATTTGCTTGAATCATAAATATGTGTCATCACAAACTTACATTTTATTTTCCTTTTAGTTTTAAATATGACATAAAAACCTTTCAAAAGCAAGGCATAATAGCAGTAATGCATGCATTGTGCAGACTTCGGAATAGCAAGCTGAATTCTCTCAAGTCAGCAAATGACTGCAAAATAAAACTACCAGTGCATATAGCAGTGCATGTTCCCTGTGGATTGTTATTCTGGCACATGGGTAGTGAAATTCTGATGAAATATTAAGCTGTTCTGAGCAGTGACAGTGGTGATCCAAGTGCTCATTGGGCATACTTATATTCGTATATTCTTGAAAGTATGATTTTATTTACCAATATTGGAATGAAGACTGATTTTTTTTTTTTTACTCCCCAAAAAGTGCTCATTTCCTTATTGAAAGTGGGCAAATTCAAGGCAGATTATACTACAGAGATGACTTCTGTCCTTTATCATTGAACTTAAAAATTATGTAGCTTTATAAGACATCCCATAATTTAGTATTTAATACTGTGTTTTTCACTGCAGTTGTGCTGCTAATTAATGAATGACATTTTAAACAATATTAAATCATGTTTTAACTGATATGTCTCTCGGTATTCAGTTGTATTCTTGAGCTACTGAACTCAGCCTTGGCTATATTCATCTGTCTCCTGCTTCCCCAACTACATGTGTGCTTTCCATGTGTGCCTGTCTGGAAAGATGTACAAGATATTTATAGAAGTCTGGCTTTATTTCTAGTCCTGCTGAATTGCCTCACTATCAAATACGTGCTTTTAATGACTCATTGAAGTAAATATGGCTGAAAAACTTGTATAGTTTTCTGTCTAATGAGGATCTCATATTTTTTTACTTATGAGCAAAATGTCATCTGCCAAGTCAGATGCTTATTCTTCCCTGTAAAATTCCCAACTGTTATGTTCATGTTATCTCACTACCTGCTTTCATTTTCTCCCACCACCCAGCTGATTCCAGTGTTTATCAGAAGTGTTGGAGGAAAGGACTGAAAAGAATTTCCCTTTTGACAGACAATTTGCTGCTTAGGAAATATCTGTCCTTTGTGATTTTCCACTGTGCTCTGTTACAGAGATCTGGGTTTTCCTAAGAAAAACCTTTTCTAAATTATTCCAAAATCAACTGTGCAAAGCAATCAATTTCATTTGGACTGACTCATTTAGTATTAAGCATTATATACCAGCATCCCTCATAAGCAGCATCCTCTGTGAATTGTACTTACAGAAAACTTAACATACAGAAGGAGGAGTAAAAGATATAAAATCTTGTTCAGTCTATACATTCTCATGTTTTTTATCAATTTATTTTTTCAGTTACAGTTCATGAGAGAGAATTGTAATTGTTCATCAGTAAGAACTGTGTGTATCTGCTCTATGCTGACTCATATCTAAATGCTGTCTTTACAGATAAGTGATTTTTTTTCTTTCAGAACGTGTTTTATTTCAGAATATTTTATTACTGTCTCTTCTTACAGCTCAGAAAACATTTGCTATTTCATAGTTTAGAGATCTTATTAGAAACAGACTTGTTTACATAGGCAAATAAGTTAAAAAACACCCACATGCTACAGCTGATATTTATCACACTTGAAGCTGCAAGGAAATATCTTCCTATGGAGTTTAAATGTGCAGGGGTTTGTTTTTTCTATTAGATTTATTTATATTGTGAAGTGAGTTTAAAGCTCCTGGCTTACAAGTTATGTCTTCAGGCAAGGAATAATGGAAATTAATTTAGGGCTTACAAAATAGGTGTCTCATGGGATCATTAAATGAGATCATCTTTTGCAACTCCATTACATCTTTTGAGAAGACTGTATGGGCTCACATGATGTGGTTACAGTTATAGAAGGACACTGTGGCTCAGGCAAGATGTTTTTCATCCTGAAGCAGTATTTTGCAATTATAGAATAAACATTCATGGCTGACCAGCTGAGTGTCTGATTAAGAAATATTTCTCAAGAGAGTCAGCTGCAAAGTAATCTGACTCACTGGTTTGAAGCTTGCTTGGGTAATTGACATTTGTTTGTAAAATTCAAACTCAACTCAAGATTGCATTTACTTGCTCATTCAGCTTAAAAATTCAGCATGTTTAAGCTGAATATTCAGCGTAAAATGCACCAGTTTTCATGAAATGAGTATTATTCTAGAATTAAACAGTACAGATCTGGTAACGTTTGCCTACCTACACCATGTAGTTCCAGAAACATAATTTAGAAGACCAGTCTCACTAGAATTCCTCACAACCATTGAGGAGGATGAGGGAAGAAAGAGGCTTCTCCAGGGGGTAGATCAGAAAAGGAATTCGGACCTATACAGAGAAAAGCTCTAAAGGCTTATGCTGGAAAATTAATGGAGTTGTGGTTTTATTGCAGTAATCATACTCTGTGAGAGCATTATCTCAGAATCCCTACCAGGTGGTCGCTTTTTTGGTACACAGTTTCTAGCTGTCGTTTAAAAATACGTTCCTAAGGTAATAAATTCTTCAGTTGCTCAAAGCATGTCCATGCATATGACAACTTTTGCTGACTTACCAAGAAACAATCTATTTCTATATTTATGAAATATCAGTTCTTTCATCCAGAAAGAATAAATATGGAAAAGCTCAATTGAAATATCCATTAGGAATCCAAAATCAACTTTTGATATTGTATAGAGAACACCCAGGAGTTTAAAATTCTTATGTAAACTCAGCATTCAGAGAGAGGGGGGAAAATTGCCAAGTATTGCTCTGTTAAAGACTTTGGATGTTGTTTAAATGTTAGGTGACTGTTTATGTGTTTCCATTCCTAGAAGGAAAAGCCATTTCAAACAGAATGTGAACAGAGCCAGCCAGCCCTGGTAATAATTGCAGCCACACAGGCATGGCAGGGTTCCTCTGAAATAACTTCCCGATGCAGTCACACTCTGTCAAGCTGACTAGGAACAATTTTTGAAGTAACTATATTGAATCTGATGCTGCATATTGAAGATACAGATGTAATCTCTTAGAAGGCAAAGTGTGTCAGCCTAAACCTTGAAGCTATTTTTTTTTTGTTTGTTTTAAACTGTCTATAAGCAGATCTTGTCCAGCAAACTGTTCTTATGGAAATGTTCTTCTTAGTCTTTCAATTCTGTCTTTTTAATTGTTTTTCTTCCTCACAAATGACTGGCATATCTAGAGGTCTCTTATTTACCCCAAGGCTAAGAAAGATTACATTTTTGAACTGACTTTTAACAAGTATTTAAAAATTTTGTTTGTTTTAACTCTGTTAATATTTTTAGAGAGCACTTGGAATGTTATTAACAGTCTTTAGTAGCAACTTTTCAGAAGGCAGTTTATCATGCTAAATGCTCAGTATACAAATGCTGATATTATACCAGATTACTGCCTCATTGAAGTGCATGACTGGGGAGATACAAATTTCGGACAGGTTCCTTCCTTCATATTCCTCAAAAGGAATGTATCTATGTACATTTATTGTAGGTATTTGTATTTACAGTGGTTCAGATGCACTGTACTGAATGTAACTGCTGCAAGTGCGAGTTCCTTTTTTTGTTGCTGTAGTAATGTTTACATATAGAGATTGCCAGCTGCAAGATAGCATTGTTTGTTTGGTTGGTTTTCTTTATATATATAAAGCAAACGAATTAGAGAACAGAGAAATATTCATTTCCTGTGACAGAACACACAAAGACCTTGGCGGCAGAAGTTGAAGTCTGTTTGCCATCATAAGGTTGATCCTGTGGTATATTTCATATGTTGTTTTTTTTGTTGTTGTTTCTAATGAGGCTTTCATTGGAGTCTAGATTTTTCTTTTTTTTTTTTTTTTTTTTTTTTTTTTTTTTTTTTTTTTTTTTTATTTTTTTTTTTTAAATA
>NDXB01020515.1:42363-53928 GCA_002631895.1 Agapornis roseicollis
TTTTTTTTTTTTTTTTTTAATTTCATCAGATGCCTTTGACATCCAAGTCTCTTCAGAAACCAGATTTGCTTTAAAGGAGGCCAAAATCTTGTCATGTATTCCTGGATCACATGAACCAGGAAAGCTGATTTCTTGGTGCTTCTTTCTGAATGTCTCCCCCTGAGATACGTGGCATTTTCTTAATTGAGACCAAAAGGCCTGGATTCATTTGACCTGTCTTCTTTACCAGTATAACTGTCCCACTTAGATTTCTTTTTAGCACATCTAGATGTTTTTTTCCCAGGCAAAGCAGATACATGTATTTGTAGAGACTGTGTTAATCTGATTGTTACTATGGATAATTGTCTTCATGTAGATAAAACTGATTATTGTGTAACATCAAATTATATTAAAATATATAACAGAGTAATAGTTTCAGATGTATTTTTCCTAACAGTTTTTCCTGAAAACTATGCAGAATTGTTATCTGGCAGTGTAAAAAGAAAGTATTTTGGTTTTTTTTTTACATGGTCTCTTGTAAGGGCTTGATCCTTAGGGCAGTCTCGGAAATGAAAATGTGTTATAATAAAGACAAAATACAGCAAAAGGCTTCTTTGAAAATAGCCTGTTGGAGTTCCATTCTCTAACAGATACTGGTGTGGGTTGTGTGTACTAACAGTATGGCTCAGGTGAGTTATTCCAACTGAGAATTAGCATAGCTGTAGCTTTTCTTCTAATTTTAGACAATCTTTCTCTTACTGACTTCAAAAGCTTGATGATCATGGCAATTGAACCCCCTCACCAAGCACTTTTGAAATATGTGTTTGTCATTTTCACTTCTGTCGCTTGTGAGCATAACAGTGGTTGACATTTTCCAGGTAGCTTTTGACTTAGTTTTTTTGGTTCGTTTATTTGTTTGGGTTTTAATAACCTTTCTATTTAGTTCAAACACCATGACATCTCATGATCCCCAATAATCCTGTTTGGCATGACTCCACTCTGCTCTGTTGCCTTCATCAAGCTAAAACTTGTTGCTTCCTTGGTTTGAAAGAAAGGCTAGTGGATCCTCGTAGCATAACGTGTCCTGCTCTGAAAACTTGGAGCAGGAGAATTTGCACAGTGCAAGATGTTGAATTTTTCTCTTCTTTTAGAAACACACTATGCTGGAATGTGTCCACCTTGGTTTGTCAGCAGGCAGTAATGCTGGGGAGGTGGAAGGTGTGAGAATCTTGCGTAGAAGATGTCAGTTTGCCTCACTTTGGTCTTAGAGCATTCTGTAAATGTTAAGCCAATTTCTCATTATAAGAAATAATTGAAAAAAAAGTTATGTCTTTTTTTTTTTTTTGAATATTCATTTTTTTTTTTGGATATTTGTTAGGTTATATGTATATAGTAATCTGTTTTTTTTCCTGAATTGTGTTAAATTCATGGCTTTTGGTAATATTTTGGCAATAGATTTCACCATTTAGTTACAGTGTCAATTACTCTATTTTTATTAAACATGTGCCTTAGAATAAAATTGTGAGTGNATGTATATAGTAATCTGTTTTTTTTCCTGAATTGTGTTAAATTCATGGCTTTTGGTAATATTTTGGCAATAGATTTCACCATTTAGTTACAGTGTCAATTACTCTATTTTTATTAAACATGTGCCTTAGAATAAAATTGTGAGTGATTAGCCTGTGCTGAACTGAGACTGCATAGTCCTGACCTAGCATTATGAAATATAGTGTCCTACATGCAGTGTTGTTTGTTTGTACATACTTGGTGCTTGCATGTAGGTACTACCTACAGCATTAGTGGAAAAGGATAGTATTTGAAGAAGTCATGCTTTGAATTACTCTTTCATCTTGTCTGAGTTGGAGATTTATGTTATTAGCCTCTTCCTACTCTCATGATCAGTGCACATGATTTCTTATGCCGGTAATCTTCCAAGGGCTTTTCATCATGGTCATAAAAGCTTTGTCTAAAACACATCACAAGCATGGAATTTTTGGCTCTCAGACCTAAGTTTGTACCTCGATGGTGCATTGCTCTGTTTTTTCTGGAGAGCGTACATCTGGGCTGTGAGCAGGAGGAAATGAGGCCATCCCTACTCCAAGCATGACTCTCAAAATATTTGGCAGCCATCAGTGTTTGGCTTTTTTTTTCCCCTTCTTAGCACAGTCTTCTGAGGAAGACAGCTAGCAAGCCTCAGGACTCTCCAACAGATACTCTTGTTTGTTTCTGTGCAAGAGCATCAGAATTAAACTACTGGCCATGCCTGTGTCTGTTGCCTTGTCCATTTTCTTCACATAGTCCTGGGTATTTCCAGGGGATTTCTGTCCTCATTTAGTTTGTATTGTTATTTTTTACACATTTCTATTTTTCTCTGAGGTTAAACCAGAAAGTTCTCTCTCCTCCATGGATTTGGAGGACTTAAATTTATCTCTTCAAGGGTGTCTGCACTCTGAGCCAATGGAAATTTACTTCTGTGTGTTTTAGTTTATGATGGTTATCTTCTCATATCCCTGTTGAGAGAGTCTTCAGAAACAAAGACATTTCTTACTGATACATTTCACCACATGGGAAGTAAAGTTTGAGTGACATACCAATGCAGTGTTTATTAGACCCTTCTCATTTGACTTGTTAAAACAGTCATCTTGAGGATCTACGTGCAGCGGAGTGGACAGAAAGTACATGATCCCAAGTTAAATGTCTTTACTCTGACTAATCTTTTCTCTCTAATGCCAATACCACATAAAAGGTAAGCTATATACTTTTCAACAAATAAATTATATGATTGCATTTTTAAAAATAGGATTTTTTTTTTTTTTTTGCAAATTTCATATCAATAATTAGGACTTGTACCAATACATAACTGCATCACTCTGCAATGTCTTTCTTTTTTCCTGATTTTTTAGAGAGATTTTGACTCTATTCCAGCCTTTCTGGTTACAGGCTTCCAGATTTCCTGAAGTAGTACATTCATTAATGAAATGTCCTTTAAGGGCAGAGATTTTATTTAGTTTTCACACCTCTAGTTGGCCAGAGACTTGTGAGCAGCACTATCAGGCAATATAGTATGGCAGAAGTCTACTCTTTGGCTCTGTCCTACTTTATTCAAGTAATACCTATCTTCCAAAATTTTCCCCTCATAAACCTGCCAGATTTATACAGCTCCTTAATTGTCAACATCATTTGGCCCCCCAAACAAACCTTTTAAGAGTCACTGCATTAAAACAGCCATGACTTAGTTCAACACCTTTTCAAGGACAGACTCAAATGCCACTCAGTGTTTGCAGATGGATGTTACTTCATAGAAACATGGCTTGAGTTGGAAAGGACTTTAAGATCACCTAGTTCCAACCACCTGCCATGGGCAGGGAGATCTCACACTAAACCATGTCACTGAAGGCTTTGTCCAGCCTGGCCTTGAGCACCGCCAGGGATGGAGCATTCACAACTTCCTTGGGCAACCCATTCCAGTGCCTCACCACCCTTACAGTAAAGAACTTCCTTGTATATAACCTGAACTTCCCCTTTTGAAGTTTTAACCCATTGCCTCTTGTCCTGTCACTACAGTTCCTCATGAAGAGTCCCTGTCCATCATCCTTGTAGGCCTCCTTCAGGTATTCCCTTCAGGACTTTGCGCTGCCCCTTGACTGTTCATGTGTTTTTCACCTGATTTCTCCCACTAGTTTGTCAAGCACTGCAGGGTGACCTGCTCCAGATGTGGGCTGTGGGAAGTTTTGGAAATAGCCAACCCTACACCTTGGGGATCCCTGTTGTGCGGCCACCCCTTTGCCCTCAAGGGTGAGTGAGGCCACTTCTTTATCTCTTGTGCAAAATGATAGCTATAGTTGCCTCCCAGCTGGACTGGGGGGCTTTGAACAGCCCTGAAATTGTGACCTGCAGTTGACAGTAGTTTGCATACTGCATCCATTCCACTGGGCTGAAATTCTGCACCATCCTTGCACTCATTTACAACAACACAAACAAGTGGCAGCTTGTGCCATGTGAACAAGCAGGATGGTCCAAGATTTTTTTCTGGTATCTGATCAGCCTTTGAAACAGGAACTTGAATTTTCATCTTCTCTTGTCTAAAGAGTGTGAGTGCCTTTGTGGATGATTCTTGTAAAGTCAGATCCTCTAGGACTGTGCTCAGAGTAAAGTGAGGAATAGAACTGATTCTGGTGGCTCCAGCATAAAGCATGTGATAGGTTTTGGTGAAAAGAGGTTAGGAACAGAGGAGAAGCCACAGCTTATTTACTGAGGCTGTTGTACACACCTTCAGTATCAGGCATTCTTTTAGACTGACAATAAGTCCTTTTAGAAGACATATTTTATCTTGTGGTGTGCTGGGACATCTAAAGGACTCTGAAAGAGGGGGACAGGAAGCTTTGAAGTAGTTAGAATGAAATCACTTTTTGTCAATAAGTGGTGTTCATTGCACAACTGGATTCAGCTGATCTCAGCTTGAGCAGCAGCTGTGCCTTCTTTGCTGAGTGTTTCTATACTTAGACACCAGTACTAATGGCTAGATAACGCTTATGTTGAACTTGCTGTTGCTGGGGCATCAGGAGTTGTTTATGTTTTGGATAGCAGTCCTTCCATTTTCATAAGAGTGCCTATTCTGAAACCCTCCTAGAGGAGGTAACACTCCCCAGGGCAAGCACTGCAAAGATTGCTTTGAAAGGTGCGCTTACATATAGAGGAGCACTTAAGGGAAGAACTGCTAATTTTTAATAGCTGTTAGCAATCCTTGGAGATGTGAAGGGCCTCCAATCAGAGGCTGTACTCTTACCCTTCTATGTGCTATTTAAAGTTGCAATTCGTTGCTTGGGAAGTACTAAGAAAAAAAAGGTGTGTTGCTTTCTCCTTTCCTAAGGCTATACTGCGGAAGGGAAAGGGCATACTTCCAGATATAAATGTGATATAAAGGGGAAAAAAAAGTTATTACTGCATATATTTACCAGCAACTGGGGTGTATGAGTTGGCAACATGAGCATGTAGCAAACAAATGTTACAGGTGACTGACAAGCATTTACTGTGGTAGTTTGGTTTGGTTTTGGTTTATACCTGCCTCTCCTTCTAGGTAGAGAGGTTTTTCCAAGTCCCCAGTAATTCCCATTGCTGTCTTCTGATACTGCAAAACGAGGCATGAGTATTTTAGATGAGATGCCAGTGACTTAGTAACGTAACAATACTTCATTAGCTCATTCTGTATATATCCCAGCCCATGCCCAGATGATGTTTTCCTTTAGGGGTGTGCTTACACTGGAATTTCTCCAGCTCTCATTTTCTGTACATTTGTTGCACGTTCTTTGGCACCACCCAAATCCCCTGCTTACATATTCAGCAGCTTCACCATTCAATAATACTCTCATTACTCAGCAGTCCAACATTGTCTCATTATTACATTTCCAATACAATATATAGTAGCTTTTAGAAAATCCCACAGTTGTTCCTGCAACTGTGTTTGATGAACTCAAAAGAGAAAGGAAAAACTCCAGTGCACTCACTCTTAAGTTTGCAGTAGCTTGAATATTTTAACATAGCTTTCTGTCTCTGTCTAAAAGCTTTCTAAATGGATAATCAGATCTTAAAATGGAAAATTGAAAGTGAAGAGGAGGCATAAAGATTTTCAGCCTTGGGGATGATTGTGTGTTTTAATATATCTTGTGTTTCTCTGTATATATGGCTAGATGCTTTTAGTCTGGGAGAGTATTACATGCTACTTTTGAGACTGTCATATGCTGCTATTGATAAGAGGCTTCTGAAAAGGGCAAGAGACAAAAGCTGAGAAATGGTCTAGTGTGAGGTGTCCCTGCCCATGGCAGGGGGGTTGGAACTTGATGATCTTTAGGTCCTTTCCAACCCTAACTATTCTATGATTCTATAAATAGGAATGAATCCTTTTATTTCTTGCATGGCATTTTCATCCTTATTTGCAAGATTTTTTATCTTTATGCACTGTTTTCTTATGTGCACTGTTAAATAAGATGTTTCAGCTGTGTGAATTATAATTAACTTCTTAAAAAAAACCCAAACATAAAAAGACCAGGTCATAGTAACTTTACCAAATCATAGAGTACCATTAACATAGTGTAATTTGCAGTTGAGTGGAGAAAGGTTAGATGGTCATTTGTCATCCTGTCCAGTGCACTCTGAATTACGTGGTGGCAATGAAAGTCAGTTCTGCTTTGTCTAAGCACCTTATTCTGCTAATGAGTATTAAATAATTAAACAATGTGCAGGAAAAATGGTATTTTTTCAACAGCTGTAAGTGTACAAGAGACTGCTGGGAACATAGATCAAATAGATAAAACAGTAAGAAAGCAGATAAACAAATCAAGTAATTCTTGTACGAAAAGCAAGGACTTCTAGCCAGAAGCAGATATTGATAGGGAAGGCATATATGAATTGGCAGAAATAAGGGATGGACTCCAGGGAACCATTTCCTGAGGAGTATTTATATAAAAGAAGGAAAGCAAGCTTCTGTTTGAGCTGAATGAGAACCTATACCTTTGGCACAAAGATGGTCAAAAGCCAGTTCTTATAGTTGCCTCTTTATTCTGCAGTCAGCTACATTTGATCTGGATTTCTGTTCAGTCTTAAGGAAAAAGGGAATTTAGGAGACCTCAAAAATTTGTTTTAGTGTATACTAGAATAAGGAAATAAACAGTTTTGGGCTTTTTGATGGAGTATTCCATCTAAGGGAAGAGCTTGCTGTTGCCGAGATGAAGCTTTAATGTAGCTTACAAAGACACAGCAGTGTCTTAAGAGAAGTTCACCATATTATGGCAGCTTTCTTATAGCAGAGGATATTTTTTGTTTTAACTTTTCTTCTGGAGTTCTATAGATTCATCATAAGCTCATACTAATGCATAGGTTTGCTGCACTTTTTGTTGAGTGGCAGGTTGTTCATGCTGCCTTTTTTAGGCAACAGTATGTTGATGCTGACTTTATGAAATGAAAAACTTTGCATGGGATCATGACTGGATTTATATAAAAAGGAGGGAAAGTAGCAGACCATTTCCCTCTAATGGATGAGGTTAATTTTTATGACAGTGGGCCAGATACATTCCAGATGTTTAATGCTTAAAATGTTACCTTGGGGTTCCATCTAGGATAACTTTTTTATCAAATTTTGCCATAAAGGCTTTTAGTAGTTTTGATTGAGTCAGAAAATCACTAGTTTATTCTTAAATATGTTCAATTCCATATAATTCAATGCACATTATAATATAATATAATATAATACACATTTCCTGGGCTTTGATGGTAAAATTTTAGTACTATTTTCTTTTCTGTGAGTGAATTTCAGAGCACTGGTATATCAGAACTTTGTTAACATCAGATAACACAAGTCTTAAAAATAATCATGTATGCCTCTTGGTTTCTCTGTTTGAAATAGAGCTGGACCTGCAGCTTTTTTCCCATGTTAAAAACTGGTGTTGGACATAGTCCTAAAAATTTGTCTGTCTCATGCATTTGTGCATGTTGTAAATTTAACAGGAAATAAAAGGAGTATAGTGCTGCTGATCAGATCATTTGCATTTTTCTGGTTTTAAGCTTATGTTTTTGAAATGGAAAATATAGACATAAAATTATGGAAATGATTGTGCTTTTGCTATAGATGCAGTGGTTGTAACAAATTGGTTAAAATTGAGAGGCCAAAAGAGAATAAAAATTGGGTGTGGGATGGAAGTACAGCTGAACTGTTCTTATGCCAAGGACTTACTACCACAGCATGTTTTTGGAATTGAAACTAAACTGATCTACATCTTGACCAGTTCTTGTAACATCCAGTTAAATTTTATAAAACATTTTAGTTTAAAATCAGTATTTAAAAATTACTCAGATTTTAACTAAGACTCTGTTGCAGGAGATTTCTGTTATTATATGGTTTTTAAAGGTGAGTGCTTCAGTGACTCAAACACTTCAGTTTGGTTTTGTCTGAATTAGTTTGGTTTTTAAAAAGTTTTTGTGAATATGCGTAGCCTAATTAAAACATTATTGTTAAAGCTATTAAAATTTTTTTTGTAAGACATTTGACAAATTACATTATCAAGCTATTCAATGGTCCCAGCCACTAACATAAGAACTAATAGGAAATGAACAAAATACCAATGACTAGCTTCTTACAGCGAGAGTTATACAATATTCCAAATATTTGGAGTTTAAATTTAATACAAAATTAGTCACATTATTGCTAGACAATGTTTTATCTATTTTGCATGTGAATTTGTAAGTAATTTTTTGATTTGGTAAAAGTTGCTGATCTTAGGTGTCAGTTCTGTGATAGGATTACTTGTTAGCAGAGAAACTTCATTACTTTGAAGCTGTAACTCAGACATGAAATTCCCCATTTGCTGTTAAAGATTCTTTGTTGGGAAGGTAGAACAACTGAATAAATTATCATGCAGAAGTGGAATAGTTTTTGTAGTTGGTGAACATTTAACAGACACCACTTAAATGCCATTTTAAGATGCCAACACTTAAAACCATGTTGTTTAAGATCAGAAGTAAACTATGCCTGTTCTCTCCACTCTGCTAACAGTGGAAGGAAAATGGTTATAGTCAAATCAACAGTGTTTATTTGAAAATTAATTTTATCACCTTTTAATAACAAAAGTTTAGCTTTCAAATGCTCATCCTTTGTGCAAATAGCCATCTAAAAGCTTCATGCTGTATATCTCACTCAAATTTCCCATTATTTATCACAGTTAAACCAAAAACTTGTATTTTCTTATGGCCAGGATATGGGTAATGTAGAAGCAGGTGAGCAACTTTGATGAAAGGGGAAGGAAGATGCATGCGTGTGTGTGTGTGTGTGTGTGTATGTGTATGCTCTTGCATCCTTCAAAATGGGTGATTTCAGACCCGAGGGGGTTTTGGACAGCAATGCAGGTACCCTTTATGCCTCCAGCTGTGTCTCTTGGGCACTACTTTTCTGGCAGGTCTCTGCACTGTGCTTGCCTGTGTAATGATGAGTTGAGACACACATAAGCCAGCCATATTACTCTCTGCAACAAGTAACTTGCAGGAATATTAGAACCAGTGTACATGTATGGGAATCCAATCACGTGGATTATTTTGCATTAGCAAGACTTCAAGTTTCTCCCTCAGATGATGCTCTGAGAGACGCTGATTGACTGTGAGATCCCAAGGAAGATACTGTATGATCTAGCTGGAAATAAACTGAAGCCCATCTTTTTATTTGTTTGTTACTGCATCAAATGCTAAAAGTTTAAAGAGAAAGTTATTTGAATGGAATTTCTGTGAATGGTAAGAGAATAGTCTGTGAAATAACTGAGGCTGAATAATTCTTGCTTTTCAACTCAAATTGCAGTATTTCTAATCTCTTCTACTATTTTAGTAATTGTGGAGCAAACCACTCATGCTATACCTATAGGCAATTCTAAAAAAAAAAAAAAAGTTTCTAAGGAAGAAAAGTCCATTTTGTAAGGGTTTTGAAATAGCTCAAATAACTTCTTTGCTGTCTCTTTGTTGCTTCTCTTGCTCAAAGAGAAGTTACATCATACTTTATGTGCTAAAATACAGGAGACATTTTTAATTGCTATCTGCTGAATTTATTTCCGCTGAAAGCAGAAATAGCTTTCTGTGTATATTTGAAGTGGAACACCATCCAAAAAGCATTTGATTTTAGGAACAGCAAAGCCCACTAGAACAGCTATTTTCTTTTTACTGCTAGTATTCCATACTAAAAAATTTGGAAAATTCACAACGTGTACCGAATTTTTACCTCAGGGGAAGCCAAGGCAAAATAACTGCTCTAGCTGACCAGGTTCTGGAAGGTGGCTTGGACCACGTGATCTCCCTTGGTGATGCTGTGATTTCTGTGCCTGTGGGATGCGTGTCTCGGAGATGTTGCTGAATGCTGTGTTCAGACAGCTCACACGTGGCTGAAACAGCACTCCTATGTGCCTGGATGCTCACTGGCAATCTTGTATGACCCAGTTTAACCTAGACACTTTCACATCAGCTGTCCTGCCTTCTGACTTGCCATACACCTCTGAGCACTGCAGCTCCTCACATTAGAAACTGCTCTGTCCCTGTGACATAAACTGGATGGTTTCCTTGGTTCCTTTCCAGCAGATAATGTCGGCTTTACAAATGGAAGATAGTGTTTCTTTTCAGCAGTGACTTCTTCATTACTGTGGAGGTTGAGTAGGATATGCCATAAAAAGTGCTTTTAATGAGTCTTCACTTTTGTCCTTGTTCATGGTTATTGAGAGCAATTTATGTGATTTAAAGGTCAATGAAATCTGGCTTTAAAGGATGCTGTTGTCTAAATACTGGAAGTATTCCATGTTTTAATGAAACAGAGCATCACAAGTTGTTGAAGTAAATAGGACAGTGATTTCCCTTGTTTGAGTACTTAACAGTTTAAATAACATTTAAAAGTTTTTTTTAAAAAGCATCATTAGCATTGCGGCATTTCTAGTCGATAATATGGTTTATGTTGTTTGTAGATGACTTTTTATGCAGTTAATATTACTATAAAATAATGCAAACATGATGGCTGTTGATGCAGAGCAGCGGGTTATTTTTTTTCATAAATGAGTGGGTCTGGCTCTGGTAAATGATGCTCTCATTCACAGTCTTCAAATAGTTCTATTTGTGTTTGTTAGAGTGTAAGTAATTAAGTTATTTATTGAGCAACTGTCAGAAGAATTTAAGTAGCTTCTGGAGCAAGACAGCTCTGGGTTTTAAAACACAGTATTTCTTAAAGTCTGCCTTTTCCTTTTCAAACAAACCCATCCCATGGAATTGCCATTATGTGGTTAAAGCAACGGTATGTAAAAGCTGATTGTCTAGATGAATGGTACTTTAGGAATATAGTTAAATCAACAAATTCATGTTTAAGAGGTGAATAAAAAGATACTACTTGATCTAATCTGTTGCTGTATGAAGGGGATGCATCATTACGGTCTGAATATTTAGGTTGCAAAATGCTGTGCTGTTTGCTTTTGTAAGTAAAGGAGTAAGGCAGTAGTTAAAACCCAGTGGGTTTTTTTACATATACATGAGTATTTTATATAATATATACAAAGTCCATGCAGTTTTGTTTTTATTATGACATATCCTTAATTTTCATCTGAAATAGGTTTGAGTGGCTTTTTCGTTATTAGCAAAGTTGTAATTGCTTTCTTGTACCATGTTAAATTGGTTTTAAGGTTTTGCTGTGTAAGGCTTATAATATTTTACTCAGATTATTTTAACAATGTAATGGGGTTTTGTGTTGAATGAGAGCAAGTTGTGAAATTACTTCATTGGATAGATCTTTTACTGTACAAAGGTCTGACTTCTTTGCCCAGTTCTAGTGCTTGATTGGCGTTTTGACAAAGTGAAAGAAGAATGTTTCAAGCAGAAAAGGTTCCTTTTGCAAAAGTCTTTACACACTAAAAGTAGTAGTGTAGAGTTTACATGCTTCGCTAGCAAGAAACAGGCTCTCAGAGGGCTGGGAGAGTCCAAACATGTTGGAGAAAAGTAATAGGACAGCACCCAAGCAACCCCAGGCACAGCTACAGGTTGGGCAAGGAGGAGATTCAGAGCAGCCCTGCGGAGAAGGACTTG
>NDXB01020516.1:0-39630 GCA_002631895.1 Agapornis roseicollis
TTGCTCCAAACCAGCTCCCTGATGCAGACAACTCAATCCCAATTCAGTTGTGCTGGAAATGGCCCTGCACAGCCATGACATGGTCCCAGTCAGCAGAGCTCATGGAGGACTTCTCACCCATCCCTGATCTTCTGCCATAAGAGTGTCCCCTCCTCCCAGCCATAATCCTGCTTGAATGACATCCTGGTTCCAGTCTGGATATTGCAACCATTGGCTCCAAGCTGAAAAGCAACTCGTGTAGAAGCTGCCTTTTGGTGTTAGTACAGGGGGCATGTACAAAGTAACATCAGTCTGACAGAGGAATGCTCCAGAGGAACAGCAGACTGCAGATTGTCGCTGGGTCTCTGCAAAAGATATTAAAGGCAATAAAAATCCAGTGTGCTTCTGGGTCCATAAGTAGCATATGAGCTGCACATCAGAGAAGAATCAGCCCTGCTCAGCAGCTATGTTTTATTTCTACTTTAGTATACCAGGAGACTAGAGGAGCTAGGACATTGGGTAGGTAAGCTGATTACTCTTCCTGGTGTACAGAAGCTAAAGGTTTCTTGTATTACTGTATCAGGGCTTAGAGACATTGACTGGGGTCACAGCCTTGTGCTGGGAGAAGGGGTTCAGAGAATCCCAGTCTGGTTTGTGTTGGAAAGGAGCTTAAAGCTCCTCCAGTTCCAACTCCCTGCAACAGGCAGGTGCACCTTCCACTGGAGCAGGTTGCTCCAAGCCCCTGTGTCCAACCTGGCCTTGAGCACTGCCAGGGATGGGGCAGCCACAGCTTCTCTGGGCACCCTCCCAGGGAAGAAATTTTTCCTTATCTCCAACCTGAACCTCCCCTGTTTCAGTTTGAACCCATCACCCCTTGTCCTGTCCCTATAGTCCCTAATGAAGAGTCCCTCCCTTTAAAGGTAGCCACTGTCCCCAAGCAGCCCGGGGTTTCAGTAGGAACCTGAACTATAAAGAAGGATTTTGCATGCAGAGGGAAATGATAAAAAATGGATATAAGTCTCTGTTTTGTAGGCGGGAGCCTTAAGATGGGACTTGATGTCTTATGCGCAGAAGCTGTCAAATTGAAGATGTTTTTCCTACACCCAATGGGTGACATGGAAAATAGAATGAGGACAGGTACTGGGAGAAGAAACAACAGAAGCTGGTTAAGAGCAGCCTGGAAAGCAAAATGTTTTCAGTAATATTCCTTCATTAAGGATCTTAAATGTTTATTATGCATTTTCTGGTATAGATTTGGCGGATCAGAAATTCACTGCACTTTCATAGATGATCATAGTTTTATTTTGGTTGCTGTAAAATGAATGTAATTTGTTTCATTTCAGGACCATCTGTGCCTAGTAAAAACCTCTTCCATGAGTATGTCAGTGTACTGAAAATGCCAAGTTGTCGTCACACTGACATCCACTACTGAGGTTTTACAAGTTCCCTTGAAGCAGGCAGTTCCAGGCCATGTAAAAGGGGATGTGTCCTACACGGACAGCTTGTGGCACTCTACAGATTTATTCATAGGCAAATACAGAGAATATAGAAATAACTTCATGTGATGGCCGTCAATTTTTTCCATTTATAAATAGAATAAAGCAATAGTAGATAAATTCTTAGGTCAGGAAGTGATGACCCTACTGTATCCATGGGACGGTGCAAGAATATGGAAAGCGTGGTGTGGAAGGCACACACTAACTGATGTGCCTCCTCCGCAGAGCCATCTGAGGCATTGGCATGTGTATCAGTTCAGCTCGGGATCAACTGTCCCCTCTACAGGCACACTCCAGTTGTTGCTTCAGCACATTTTTTGGAGGGGGGGATCTTTGTTACCACATGCACGTTGTGGGTAAAATAACACCTCTGCTTCTTGTGTGAATGGTATCTTAGCCCACGGGCTCAATCACTCTGAGTTTTGGGTGCCCTGGATTTCTGCCACTGGCCTCCCATAGGTACGAAATGTGGATCTAGGCCAGATGATGACTTACACTAGGTGAATGGAACTCTTGCTGCAGAGCCAGGAAGGTGTTTTGGCTGGGCTGGTGCTCCTTGAAGAAGGGGGAGGGAGTGCCAATGCAGGCAGACATGTGGAGGCAGCTGATGTGGACTGTAACAGCAATGGAATTCCCTTGTGGTAATCAGGTTTGGAGCAGGGCCATGAGCACTGAGACCTGGGACTGTGCCACGCAACAGCCCTGGTGTAACCAACCCACAGTGACCCAGAAGGTGGAAGGTCACTTCCTGGTACTTCACAGGAAGATAAAGGAGCCACCAAGATAATGGTAGGATGTGATATTACTGGAAGAGCTTTGGAACACTCTGGAGTTGGAGGTTTTAAGAACAGGTTAGACAGAATACCACTCAGGAATGCTGCAGGTAAAGCTGCTCCTGCCTCAGGGAGAAGGATGTATGACATGACATCTTGGAATCTCATCCAGGCGTGTATTTCCAAGGCCACATGTTGCTAAGGGGTTTGGAATGGACAGATCAAATCATGGACTTGTCAAGGTGCACATTTATGAGTCAGTGGCTGTTGAGGGGGCTGGGACTTGCACAGTGTTCTTTTTCCACCCCTCTCAAAGTGCTCTTCATTATGTGAAGAGAAGAGCACACACGGGACCAAAGCCTCTCTGTAGGGAACAGTGTGGACATTTGGGATGTACCAGAAAGGTCCCGAGAGCAGCAGTTCTCAGTATGAACAAACTAACTTTCTCTCTTTAAAAACCAGCACCAGCACTTGTCTCCCAGGTTCTCATGTTCATCCAGACTGTGCTGTACCCCATGATCCTATGTCAAAAGGTTTGGGAAAAGACTAATTGCAAGTACAAATGTACCTTTGGCCAGGAGAAGGGAAAGGAGCCTGGCTTGTACACCCATGGGAATGCCAGGGGCTAGTTAGCACATGTCATAATCAGCATTCAGGGAAAGACTGGGGAGGAACAATGTAGGGATGTGAGGAAGGGGAGCTCTGATGGTGGAGCAAACACAGAAAGTTTTACCCATCCACATTCTGGGTCTGGAAAGAGAAAATGCAGAAGGGATAATGTGAGGACAATGCTGTCACGTTACCTGCTGGATGTGTCAGCTCAGGTGTTGTTGAGGCCATGGGGGAGAGGTCAGAAGACTTGGTACAGGTGTATTAGCAGTTCACCTTGTCTTTGGTTGGTGACTTCTGGGACAGAACAAGAAAACAGATGAGTGAGAAGGAAGGATTGCCTAGCAAATGATCCCCAGGAGAGCATGAGGGGAATGGGAGAGCCTGGGTCAATTAGCTGGTGCTGCTTGGTGACATGGGGGACCTATTACCAGCAGTGTAAGTGGCTTCTGAGCTTTGGCCAACAGCCTCAGACATATCTGGCCTGAAAGTGCCACCAGCCTTGGGCAACAGATTCTGTGTGGTATTGAGTGCCATAGTAGGATTCACACACAAAGAAGAGCCCTGGCTCCAGTGAAGGCTTTCCTCCTGTGGGAATGTGGCTACATTACAACCAGGAAGTTTGCAAGTGGGAAAAGGTACTATTGACTTGTAGGGACCACAAACAGATTATGTATTCCTAAGCGGATGTGCCACTTGATGGTGCGTTTAGCACATCTCACGGGGCAAGTCAACCCAACACATTGCTCCTATCACCTCAGCCAATGTGGGCAGGAGGGAGAGTGTCCAAAAAGTGTCTCAGAGAAGTTTTAGGACTTCCTAAACATACCAACTCCTGCTCATTTTATAACAAATATCACAACAAACAAGGGTCTGTTACCTTCTGGGCTTAGATGGGAAGGCTGATCCTTGGCATGCTGGAGCTGCATGTGTTCCTGCAGCAGATGTGTTCCTGGCAGCAATTTTCGTGCCACAAAATGTCCTAGCTGCCTCAGAATTAAAACCTCTGCTGCCTGGTGGTGCTTGGTGGCTGCCTGTGGTTGGAAAAGGTGGAATCTCAGGCTCTTGGCATCTAATATCATCAGGAAAAGAAGTGGTCTTCTTCCATACAGAGTTTTTATTCTCATCTTAAGCCCATAGAAAAGTGACTGATTCACTTTTCACAGGGAAGAGCTTTTGCCTAACCTCCCCTCTGGCAGGTTAAAGCCATTCTCCTTGTCCTGTCCCTACTGGCCCTTGTGCAAAGGCCTTTTCCAGGTCTCTTGTAGGCCCTGGTTCAACAGTAAATGTCAAGATTCATTTTCTTGGTCAACAATAAACAATTTTAGAGCCTGCTTCCTATTTTTGGAGTTCTATTTTGGATACTCACCCAGTCCAGCAGGGCTCTGAGACAGCCTTAAGCCTCCCTTGGGAGCAGGGACAGTTAGAGCAGAAAGGGGATCCATACCATGGGCTCTTTAGACCTCAGTTCTCTCATCAGCAGAGAGAAGGGTTGCATGGTGTGAAGATCTAGAAGATACCCAATACTGGGGCTAAGACCCTTGTTTTGGCATTTGATTATACAACAAAATGGGGTCTGAATGTGCAGGAACACAAGTGACATATGACGTGTCTTGGAGACAGCAGCTTCACCTGTGGTTTCTGTCTGCAGGAACCAGTAACCAAAGTAGTGTGGGGTTTGGGCTTGCCCCACAGCAGCCAACTTCTTCACTGCTTCTCACAACTAATGATTGTTTCTATTCTGCAAGTACCCAGAGTATTTAAAAGTAAGAGGCAGCAGTGCTGGATGAGCACCATTCTCTCATCTCTGTGTAACAGCAGTAATAGTAACAGCTACTGAGAGGGAATAGCACATAAGAGCCTACTTAGGCTATTATGTATAGCTTTTCAGTGCCCATTGCAATGTTCCTTGCAACTAAGCAGCAAATTGCAGTAGATTTTACACCAGAAATAGATAATGGGAGACAAAGATGAGACTGTAAAAGATGAAGAAATGAGCTGGGAACTTGTTGTCAGGGAGGCTTTCTTCTCTCCTCACATTTTGTCTGCAGCTTATTTTCAAGCACACTAGTGAAGACTTAATGGGTTCTTAGGACAGGGGCAGCCTGACTCAAGTACCTCATTTCCATAGGATCCTAGACTGATTTGGGTTGGAAAGGACCTTAAGATCATCCAGTTCCAATCCCCTGCCATAAGCAGGGACACCTCACACTAGACCATGTCACCTAAGGCTCTATCCAACCTGGCCTTGATGCTTAGGCTTGTCCTGTACCAGCACTGTGCTGCTGCTGAAGTACCTGATGATCCCAAGTCCTGACTTGTGGGACAGAGCTGGAGAGGGTGGCTGTGGCCAGCACTGCTCTGGTAAGCCTGGGTGTCCAACCCCAGTGTGACACCTCCTCAGATCACCTGATCATCATATCACCTGTCATCCTAATGCAGTGCTTCCAAAGAACATGCTGCTGCAATGACTTCTGCACAGGGCTGCAAATCCCCCCATTGCAAGTCCTTCTTTGTGTCCGATCTGCTTTTCTTAGGGATATAAACTCCCCACGCAGTCACTGAAGACTGACTACACCAAGTTGGATATTTATGCTTTGCTTTTCTTCATTACTCAATGAGTATTGGCTGAAGAGGCTGTTTTCCCCTGGCTGGTCTGGCTGCCTGCACACAATTACACTTGGCTATTATTAGCAAGAGTGAACAGGGCTGAGTTTACAACTGTGCAGGAGCGATAAGCTCCAGACAACTGCGCTTCCTCTCCAAGGAACTCTGCTCCTCCATGTCTGGAGCTGCTGCTGTGCTCAAGGCAGGAGGTATGTTTGTTCTCTCTGCGAGGGTGCCCAGGCCAGGTGGTTTCCTTTAACAGATTAGACAGAGAGAATGTCCCCACAATTTTACCCTCGGCATCCAAGGCACTAAAGTCACAGAAGTCTCATACCATTTTTATGGCCTTCAGCCCAAATTCCTTAGGACCCCAAGCCACAGCCATACTGGTTTCCCTGAACTAATCACATTTCTGTATCCACACTAGATCTGAATTTGCTTTTCCAGTATAAACTTACAGAGAGTGGGATAGATCTCACTCAGTCTTTCTGTACCTAAACCAACACACCCAGAGCTGCTTTAAGCCTCTGCATACATTTGATCTGAGGCATCACATCCTGCACTGCTCTCACTATGGGAATCTAAAGGAGTAGTCCATGCATTGATGCAGGCTTTAGTTTTAAGAGATTAATCCCATAAGTCTCAGTTTTATGACTCTCATGTAGCAACATGTGAGAAGAAAACCTGCACATTGGGGGGGTAAATTGTCACATTGTGCTGATGAGGCAGCAGCATTGGTGAAGCACAGAGGAAGGCAACAAGAATAACAGGTTTAAAAACTATTGCATAGGAATGAAAGGCTGGAATAGTGCATTTCCTACCCTAAAGAGCTGAAAGGAAGAAGTTTTAGGAGAAAGGAGACACAACTCTCACTTCACGAAAGGTCATTGTAAAGATAGCAATGAACTGTGGGTTATGGCTGCTGGTGAGCTCAGGCTCTGCCACTGTAGGTGTGGGAACAGTCCTAGAGCTACCTGAGAGCTGAATGACCCTGGGACATGGCAAGAGAAGCTGACCAGAGACACCCCCAAACTGAAATCCCACAAACTATTAAAGCTCCTTTGATCTCTTCTTCCAAGTAAGCCTGCAATGCCAGGTTGTGAAGGGTTTAAGACCTGTCAAAGCATTGCAGCAGACCCTAACTGTGGTTCTAGGCAAGAAAAGCAAAGTACCAGCTGCAGTGTAAGAGCCTGGAATGTTTCCTATTCTGCTGTCTTGCTTTCCGGTGATGGGTGATGCCAACAGAAGTTATGCAAGCCACATGCATAAAGACAATGGGAAAGGATGAGGAATCGATAGAAGCGTTTCTAAGAACACAGACCTACTCCTTGGACAGTTCCCAAAGGGCGAGCTATAATTATCAGGTGCTCCTAGAATAATGTACCTATTTTTCCAGGTGCCAGGCTTCCTGGATAAAGTATCCCAGGATTCAACACAACAGGTGACAGAAGGACTCCTGCTTTCAAGGACACCATTTGAAAGGAGTTGGACACCATAACAAGCTCAGTGGTTATTACTGGAGTGAGACAAAGAGCCTCATGCTTAGAAAGCTCTGATATATCCCAGCACAAGATGGGGTATATCGCTAGTGGAAGCTTCAGCTTTAAATAGTAAGTAGAGCATTACTTACCTTGAAGAGCTGAAGTATAAGGTGAGGTTACAAAACAGATCACTCGAGGAGACACTCCTGTCAGTAGTGACAGAAGAAGCAGCGATTTCATAAGGGTTGGTTGGCATTTTCTTGCTTTCATTTCCTCAAGCACTGGATTGTTGCCAGTAGCAGATTGCAAGTCATGTCAGAAGCTGTGAACCAACCACAACTCTCCTTAGGAAGCTCTCCTATGGAGCAACTGATGTTGCAAGAGAATTCACTTTCCCCTGAAAGGTCAGATTAGGAAAACTAGGCACATGACATCATTCGCCTGCATCCCTTGTGATCCAGCCTTCACTTCTGCTGTCTTGGGGGCTTGATAAAACCTGCTTACATCCCAGTCAAACTCTGCAGGCACGAAATAGGAATTATCAACAGTTCTCTGATGTAAAAAAATCCATCTTATACATGCAAAGCATCTCCCCTTGCTCCCCCACAACCATATCTAGTGAAGGATGTGTTAAATCTAGGATGGGAAACTCCCAGCACCATCAAAAGCCAATGTCACAGAATACAAATTCCCTGCATACATAAGCACATCATGGTTTCAAGAAGGTTGGTCAGCCTATCTTGAACTGGCCCCTTCAGATATGTACTGTGGTTGTGCATCTCTCCAATCAGATGAGGGTTCGGGGGTAGATTTATTCTGCAGACCTTTTTTTCAGACCAAGAAATAAGCCATAGATAGAATCACGGAATGGTTTGGGTTGGAAGGGACTTTAAAGGTCACCCAGTTTCAAATCCCTGCCACAGGCAGGGACCCCTTCCACTGGAGCAGCTTGCTCCAAGCCCCTGTGTCCAACCTGGCCTTGAACACTGCCAGGGATGGGGCAGCCTCAGCCATGAGCAGATGAGACAGGAGTTTACTTACTGGAAATCTTATTTACTTCTTCATTCACTGCATAGTGCCAACATCTAATAAGGCCTTTTTGGATGGAAGTTTCTCTTTAAGAATTCATCATAGGAACCTCTTCATTACGGAGATACCATTTATGAGCAGAATTCCCCTCTGAAGTCAGGAAATGAGAGCCATTTTATAAAACGAGAAGTGAGACAAAAGGATCCATGTCACTTCTCAAGCGTTTCTTATTTCTCATGAAGAACCACAATGTGTTTGTTAATGTGAAAATTACACACTAGGAGATGCCAGGCAATACAGAAATGCTGACTGAATGAAAAAGTAAAGAAGGGAAACTGCTCACATACAGCTTGAAATACCAAATGTGGTGAATAATACCTTTTTAAACTTTATATGTATATAGGCATCACTCACATAAAAGTCCTGTGACTTTGCCCATCACTGCAGCCCACCCACAGCCATGCGCATCAACATCCAGAGTGTATTTAACATAGAGCTTTGGTGTACAACAGCTTGCTACAGGAAACATTAACCTCATCCACCCAGAGCAACAGACTGTGAACGACTGCTTGGTACCAGCAACATGAAGGGAGCCCTAATACTAGAGAAATCATTGAATCCAAGACTGGTTTGGGTTGGAAGGGACCATACAGCTCCTCCAGTCCCAACCCCTGCCACAGGCAGGGACGCCTTCCACTGGAGCAGCTTGCTCCAAGCCCCTGTGTCCAACCTGGCCTTGAACACTGCCAGGGATGGGGCAGCCACAGCTTCTCTGGGCACCCTGTGCCAGCGCCTCAGCACCCTCACAGGGAAGAGCTTCTGCCCAAGATGTAACCTGAACTTCCCCTGTTTCAGTCTGAACCCATCACCCTATCGCTACAGTCCCTGAAGAAGAGAAATAAGTTGCCCAGAAGGAAGTTACTTCCCCAAACATTTGCTCTGCTGCAATTGCTGTTAAAGTGGGTTCTTCAACTTCTCCTGCAAAACTGCCCCTGGGACCCACACTGAAAGTGCTCGTGAGAGCTTCCCCGTGATGCTGAGCAGTTCCTATCTCAGTGCTCAGAAATAGTCCCTTAAAGCTCCATGTGATAAATAATCATACAAAAATGAAATGGTTCTTTGGCAAATTTACTCTTAAACATTTAGCTCAAGGTGGTTGCAAGAGATCTCTTCCTTTAGAACACTGATACTTAGAGGAAATAGCTGCAAGTGTATGCTGTGACCAGAGACTTCCTGGTGGGTGATGGGGAAGCAAGAATAGAAGTAAATGCCAAGAACGATACACTGATGCACAACATTGACAAACTGGTACTGCAAACCACATCTCTGATTCAGCAGAACATGTCAACTGTAGACTAGTTAGGAAGGAAATGGGATAACCATCATGATTTCTTTGCAGGTGGAAGACGCCCTGAGGCTGGAGCACCTCCCTCATGAAGACAGCCTGAGAACACTGGGGCTGTTCAGCCTGGATAAGAGAAGCTGCATGGAGACCTCAGAGCAGCCTTCCAGTATCTGATGGGGGCTACAAGGATGCTGGAGAGGGACTCTTCATCAGGGTTGTAGGCATAGGACAAGGGATGATGGGTTCAAACTGAAACAGGAGATTTGGGTTAGAGATGAGAAGTTCTTCCCTGTGAGGGTGCTGAGGCGCTGGCACAGGGTGCCCAGAGAAGCTGTGGCTGCCCATCCCAGTGTTCAAGGCCAGGCTGGACAGGGCTTGGAGCAACCTGCTCCAGTGGAANGCAAACAAAACCTAGTTCTTAGATGAGAGGGTGCTGAGGCGCTGGCACAGGGTGCCCAGAGAAGCTGTGGCTGCCCATCCCAGTGTTCAAGGCCAGGCTGGACAGGGCTTGGAGCAACCTGCTCCAGTGGAAGGTGTCCCTGCCCATGGCAGGGGTTGGAACTGGATGAGCTTTAAGGTCCCTTCCAACACAAACCAGTCCGGGATTCTATGAAATGAGTGGAGTACTGCAGTACATAATGACAGTGGTTGGCCTACAAACAGTGCCACAAAACTAGGATTTTACCTTCTCTACACCTCTTCATGGAGGGAACATTTTAAGCTTGAGATACAAAACAAGGCCTTTATCAGTTTAGATCAATCATGTAATAATTGACTCTTCCATTATCCATAACAGTTACCTGGAAGCTGGAAAGGTGCTGCACCTCTTTCTGCAGGTGAGTCAAGCAGAAATGGACTTGAAAGCCAGCTCGCTGCCCTGCCAGGTTGCCACCACAGATGTTCACCCCTGAGAAACCAACTGAAATCTTAATGTGATAACTTCTGTGCACATCAAAGTGCTGCTTGATGTGGAGAGCAGTCTTGCATACTCACAGTCCCTCAGGTATCCAAGAGAACTGGGACACCTCTCCTTATAGCAGCTCTACCCTATTGCAGATTCTCTTTTCCCAACTATTCCTCCAATATTCCAACCCTTTCATAATCCTTCCTATCTCTCCACAGCCCGCATCAGTTCAGGACACGTACTCACCCTTCCCAGTCACTCCACTGCATCCTTCCAGTTAGTGTAAGACTCTGGGAGGGATGTACCTCCTCACTTGACATGCTGATTCACAATTGACCAAAGGCTGTGTTAAACACACATGGAGGAAATGGAGTGAAACAATTCCCAACTGCAACACAAAGCTTGTGGTCTCCAAACAGGATTTCTGGGCTAAGACCCATTGCTTTAAGGGTGTGGAAATCCATCATCACCTCTGACTGTGTGCAACAGCATCACTGGCAACATCTAAGTTCGATCTCCAGATTTTAACTACAGCCAAAGGAGAGCTGGTGGTAATTCACTAGAGCTTCAGGTAAGCTTATCTGACCAAAGGTAGCCATTTCTTTCAGAATGAGGTGAACCACATAGATGGCATCTCATGGCTTTTTGCTGACCCAGAGATGGAGTGTCAGGTGACTGACAGATAAAATGATATAGAAATCATACTTAACACTGTCAGTCTGTGGTATCCACTTTCAGAGCTCAGTTTTCCACCAACACTGTTGGGAAGTATATCCCATCCATAAAAGATCAACATCAGTTTGGGTAAAGCAAACCTCCCTACAAACATTCAGACTACACAGGAGCAAGTTTTATTCCACACAGAACCAGAGGGTGAAGTGCCACAGCTGAAAATGCACCAGCATAGTGTCACTCACCATTTGTCACTGTAGGCTGGAGCTATAATAAGAGTGTCTTTGTATGGACACAACAGGCCAACACACTAGAGTCTAACCCACAAAAATGTCTCTTCTTCCCAGGGAGCCTGGTTTTCTCCAAGTCCTTCACCTTCCAGCCAGTTACTTTGTTTTCTTCTTCTTTTTGGGGGAGCCAGGCCAGGGAAAGCCCCGTAACTCCAGGCAGGCAGCAGCATTGTGGCAGACGTAGTAAGCGTTGAGCATAGCATCTGGGCTGAGGATATCCACTTCCTTCACCACCACCTTCTCTTTCTTACTGGTGCCTTTACCTTTGCCACGCTTGGGTTTGCTGGGTTTACCTGCCTGCAGAGAGAAAATGAGCACAGAAAGACTCCATTAATCCACATCTTTATTGTCTCACTTCTCAGTAGAGGATCCCAACTCATCCTGGAACAACTGTCCCCATTGCATGGGAGTCCTGACTCACAGTAATAGCTCAGAGCCCCTCACCACAGACTCCTGTACCCTGTGGCAATTTTATACACAGACTCACAAGTATTAATACACTTTCACCAAATCCATATTTGCTCTATAGGCTGTAATAACGTTTACATCAGACAGAGCTCATGAGTGTTCCCTTGTGCTTCTCTCTGGCTAAAAAAAGCCTTTTGCACAATGAAAACCATCCATTGTTCCCATCAGCTTTTGTAATTAATGTATGAAGATACAATCCTGATGCAAACTAAGCCTATGTTCATCCACTACTACATGTCTACTTGTGGCTCTGGATCATAAACCAGAAAAGCAGGTCTCCTTTCCACAGCTGTGGCCTTTCCAAGGCTCTGTGACACAGTTGCTCTGTGCCATTAGCAGTACCACAAATAGAAATAGCAGCTCTGCCACTCTCTATGTGGGAAGGTGTTGCCAAGACTCACCAAAGCCCTAAAGCAGTGCAAAAGGATGCTCCTGTTAACTCTAGGTGATTAGTGCTGGTGCCTGAAAGTCCAGCCTCTTGCTTCCAACAGGGATTTGCCAGAGCACTACTGACTCCCTGGATTGTTTTCTCATCCATCCTGGACACTCCTCACAACAAGCCCAGAGTGTGTCCATGTGGAAGATGCTGCTGCAGGTACTGAGCAACAGAAAGCAGGGTGAGGGACCCAAAGGGATCTCCCATTGCTGCTGTAATGGTGATGGCAATAGCAACACGGAACGAGGAGGTGAGCAGCATCCCAGGAATGTTGAGGATGGAGCCACAGCTCAGAAATAAAGCTGAATAGGAGTATTTACACACTGTAAGTGACTGGAAGTATTTGATCTCTGGTCCAATGTCAAGAGCACTTTCAATACACACCAAGTCACTCAATGCATCTGCCCAACTACTGCTGTTACTTGCCTTCTTCGCACACTGTAATTAAACAAATCCAAGCACTTCATTAGAAAGAATTAGCACAGACACAGCCAGAAAGGCTGCAGGTAACCACCACCTGGGAATGAGCTAGGAGAAAGCTGTATACATGGCATTTTTCATGGTATCAGTTTTAACAGGTCCCTTACAGCCCAGCAGAGTGCAAAAAGAGACAAACATTTGTGCTCTGAGCTATGAGAACAGGCAGGGTACAACCTTCAGAGTCAGCCAGGACCACAATGTGAAGACATATGTACAGATAAGGAAACAAAGTCAAGATTTCCATATAAAACACATAGGAGCACTATCCACAGGAGGAAAAATGAAGACAGAAAATAGAGTGTGAGCTGCAGCAGAGGGCAGATTGTTTCCAAACCTTCAGCCCTGCAGCCTGCAAACCACCTGAACCCAGATGTACATTGGAGAAGGTGACAAGTCTTTTTCTCAGACCTCAGTTGGATAGAATGTGTTGAATACTCCATGTGCTGGAATGTGCACACTCCATAGAGTAGATGCTCACGTCAGATGGTTCAGCCAGTCACCTGAATCATGCTCCCTGTTCATGTGCTTCCAGCAGGGCCTCTGGTGGATTCTGTGAGCACAGGGATGCTCCTGCTCACAATCTGGTTGTAGCTCAACTTTTCAAAGAATAAAGGTGCTTACAGGTAAGGACAAACTGTCCAAGTCTGCAGTGAGGAGCAGGGAATGCCTTTGGCCTACAGCAGCCTCACTGCTCCTGCTGTCCTCTGCAGCAGGTACCTCCAACCTCCAGGCTTGAAATGCCCTCCAGCACTGCCAGCAACTCCCTTGTCTTCCCTCTGCCATCTCTCATGGGATGTGGCATCTGTAAGCTGTAACCTGCAGTCAGCTCACACATGGGAGCAACAATCTAAGAGCAGGGCTTCAAGAAACAGGAAGCCAACAAGCTACAGCATCACACAGCCTGTCAGAAATAACACCTTGTGGGTGTTCATGCACCTTCAGAGGTGCTAGAGCCAACTTGGTGCTACAGCTCCTTAAGGAATTCCAATTCCTTAAAGCATCCCAGTATTCCTTAAGGATTTATCAGGCAGCCAGAGGATGTGTGATGCTGAACAGAGCGTGGTTCTTTTTCAGTGTATAGAGATGGCAGTCACACATATCAGACTTCTCACCCTGATCTCTTATGAGTTTTAAACTATAGCCCAGTGTGACATCTGAACACTCTCCAAAAGTACTGGGAAAGCCATGTGTGTGCAGCACCTGCATTCCCACACAAGCATTAGGATTTGAGGCTTTATGGGATTTGTGTTACATTTTACAGCCTGTAACCAAGAACAAGAAAAGCTACTCACTGAGTGCGTATTTGCACACAAAAGTGAACCTGGGCAGGTCAGTTTATGCCCTGCAGTTCTAGGAGGGAACCTTCTGGATGTTAAATTCCATTTCCTTAAAAAGCAGTATCGATACTCTTCAGAAGAATCAAACCTGCATTACCATGGCTAAGTCTTTACTGAGTGATGGGACTCGGCATCAACCTCTGAAGATGGACCCTGCAACACATAATCATGCAGCAGGTTACATTGTGTACAAAGCACTGGTGCTATTCCTCTTAAACTTGAAAGAGGGGATATAAAACCTGCTTAAAGTTAGTCCTTACAACAACATGTCAAGGCGTGCCACATCATATCAGCTGTGAAACCATAGCATCAGGGAATGGTTTGGGTTGGAAGGGAACCTTAAAGCTCCTCCACTGCCATAGGCAAGGACCCCTTCCACTGGAGCAGCTTGCTCCAAGCCCCTGTGTCCAACCTGGCCTTGAACACTGCCAGGGATGGGGCAGACACAGCTTCTCTGGGCACCCTGTGCCAGCGCCTCAGCACCCTCACAGGGAACAGCTTCTGCCTAAGAGCTCATCTCAGTCTCCCCTGTTCTGGCAGGTTCAAGCCATTCCCCTTGGCCTGTCCCTGCAGGCCCTTGTCCCAAGCCCCTCTCCAGGTTTCCTGCANCATTCCCCTTGTCCCTGCAGGCCCTTGTCCCAAGCCCCTCTCCAGGTTTCCTGCAGCCCCTTTAGGCACTGGAGCTGCTCTCAGGTCTCCCCTTTAGGAGCCTTCTCCAGCCTGAACCATCCCAGCTCTCTCAGCCTGGCTCCAGAGCAGGGCTGCTCCAGCCCTTTAACTTTCAGATTCCAGAACTCTGGGACTTTCCAAGGGAACTCGAGATTTCCCCTAACCAAACAAGACAGCACGAAACGAACACCCCGAACCTCAATCCAGTGCCAGTCCCACGCTCGGGGCTGCTCCAGGCCCACCTCACCCACCGGCCGCATCCCTGCGGGACACCACAGACAGGACCTTCCCTCCCTTCCACAGCCCCCATCCTGCCTCCCCTGTGGGTGGGGAACCTTCCCCCACGCCCAAATACAACGAACCCCCTCTCCCCGCTCAGAGCCGCGGCCGTTGCGGCCTCCCCTCCTTTACCTCCCGCGCCGCGTTGCCATGGCAACGACGCCCGCTTCCCCGCACAGGTGCAGCGGAAGAAGGGAAAGCTGTAGAGGGGCGGGGCCTGCCCTTGACGGACCGACCCTCTTCCAATCAGCAGCAGGGGTGTGTGGAGGGGGCGGTGCTCGCCGTGACTGGCGGGAAAAGCCTTTCCGGGTCAGAGGAGAGCGGAGCCGCGTCCCGGCCGGGGGGATCAGAGTGGAGCAGGGGTGTCCGGGGGGATCAGCTTGGAACCTTTGGAACCCCGGGATGGTTTTGGGGTGGGGGGGACCTTACAGCTCCTCCAGCTCCAACCGCTGCCACAGGCAGGGACACCTTCCACTGGAGCAGGTTGCTTCAAGCCCCTGTGTCCAACCTGGCCTTGAACACTGCCAGGGATGGGGCATAGACCACATTGACACTTCAAACCCAGCTTGTGCGTCCTTTGAGAGCCGCGGTTCTGTACAACAAGCACTGAAAACAACACGTAGTAGGGTTGGGGTGTTTTCAAGTAATCCCCGTGCAGCGGTTGAAGTTCAGCTCTATGGTTAGCACTGGTGGTAAAGAGCTGGGAGGGAGGAAGCAGGCAAAAGGTTCGTCCCGTTGCCTTTCATCTTGTTTTAGACATAGCTGTTTCATAACCAAGGTATTAATGATAATGTTACAGATACCCCTTTAATGGAAACAAACTTTGGAGAAGGACAGGATATGGGTGTCCCGTCTGCATCCTTCTGTTTCATAGTGAAGTGATACGGGGGGCAGTACAGGGGGGTAGTACAAGAAGGGTAGAGAAAATCACTTGCTTAAACAAAAGTCTTGACTGTTGTGAATACCTGTCACACCTACTATTGATGAGGGGAAAAGCAGATGCCTGGCCCTATTGATAAGGAAAAGAAGCAGAGGCCTGGTCCTGTTGATAAGGAGGAGAAGCAGATGGTCTATGGTCTAGACACCCGAGGGCATGTGTGAAGACCAAAAGGTGAAAAGTTTAAGAAGAGGAAGACTCATTTACTTCATCTCGAGACCCCTGCCCATGACCAGAGGGGGCACTGCACAAGTGCAAAGGACCTTCTAGTCAATTATAATACAAAGCTGGGATAGATAATGAATATGTATAGGCATATTGCATAACCTTATGAATATGTATAACCTTAGAGATTAAATGTAGAGGGAAACAACAGTGAGGCGTGCATGCCTTTGGAGGAGCTATCCTCCATGTGTCTCAGCTGAATAAAGCATACCTACTTTACAACTTTAAGGAGTTGTGGAGTTTATCTGTGCATCAGAAGAAGCTCTTCCCTGTGAGGGTGCTGAGGCGCTGGCACAGGGTGCCCAGAGAAGCTGTGGCTGCCCCATCCCTGGCAGGGTTCAAGGCCATTGTAAATCTGATTTCCAAAAGCACCCAACCATCTTTCCCCCTCTTCCTGGCAGCCACAGGGACTGTTTTACTACAAACACCAATTTCCATCTAACAGCGTTACAGCCATTAACAAGGGTTCAGCCACTGCTTTGGACACGGAAGTGATGCGGTGGTGAGAACATGTGGACCCTAAAGGAGCTTTCTTAATACTGATGATAGAAGTGTGGATGTAGTTGGCTATGAATGTACTGAAGGGGAACGGAACAACTCTGAAGTGGTGCAAATGTTTTCAGGGACAGTATTTCAGCATGAAAATATAAGTGTATATAGAGAGTAAGTGGGGTCAGTGACTGGGTAAGATGTGTTTTAATGAAGACTGAATGGTCAGAGCTCCCCTAAATGAGAATGAAAGAAGAGATGAGACCAACAAAGAAAACAAGAGCCTAATAAAACTTGGAGAGAAATAAAGGCATCAGTGAAAGAAAGAAGGAAACCATTGAAGGAAAATAATTATCACTGCATATAGACTAGGTATCAGAAGAAGGATAAATGCAAGGGATGAGCAACAGCAAAATGTACCACTTGATGTTGAGCGGAGCTCAGGAATAGAGAAAGCAAAGAGCAAGGCGTTCCTTGGGAAAATAGAGGTCTAATTACTCTCTTTTACCTGAAGGGAATGTTGAGCACAGGTTGGATGGAAAAACGAGACCAGGAATATTGGGAATAATACAGTTGGGTCATCACCCAACTTTGAAGCTGAGTGTGGGTGTCGGTGGGGAGTAGGGTGCTGCTGAGGAGGGTGTTTTGGAACACAGTGGAAACCATCGGACTTACTTGCCTTGAGCAGAAAGGGATTGTGTTCATGGAAGCACCATTTTATCTGTCCAAACTCCTGTGTCTGAGTGCCTCACCAGCTCAGTGCTGTTACCACCAATACTGTGCGAACCTCTCAATCTCTGCTGTAATAGGGACAATTGGCATGTTTTCAGGAACAAGCGATAAGACAGGGTAGCAAACACATCCCAGAGGCTTTTGCTTATCATGGATATTGTGGTTTCTGTCGAAAACACCAGCCCTTTCACTCCTATGCCTGTTCTCTGCTGCTGTGAGTGGGATCCGGGAGAATGTGCTATATCCAGAGGGAAATGCATTCTGAGCAGTGAGGATCTGAACTTTGCTGAGGCTGATGAGCACATCAGCTCTCTTCTACTCAGAGTAAAGTTGAAGGAAAACAAGGGAGAGTTACCCTGTCCACAGGCCATTGTCAGGGCCACGTGGAGGAGGAGTTATAAAGAGGATTTTGCCATTTGAAAGGGCCTTGATCTTTGGTTGTCCAAGGCACGTCTGTGGTTTGAGTCTTGTTTTCAGTGGCCAGGTTTACCACAGCAGCTCCTCGTCTTCCTTTCCTCTCCCTTCCCTGTCTCTACAAGGCCACAGGCAATGGAATCAGCTATTTGAGATTAAAATAGCCTTGCCAGAAGGACATTTGGTGCTGAGGAAAACCTCCAAGGAATGCTGGTATCTGATCAGAAGGAGCCAAAAAAAGACAGCGAAAGAAGCAAAAGACAAAGAGACAATAGGGGAAGACTTGGTAGTGTAGCTCAGAAAGAAGGTTTGCAGGTTTTCTAACGCCTTTGAATGAGTCTTGGGCTGGATAACGAACACTGAAATAAAGAATAGCTGATTTCTGTTGTGTTCAGGGAAAAGCTCTTTGGTGTGATTTTTATTAACAAGCCACGCTGGCATAGAAGCAGCAATCCTGATTATAGTCATTATCTCCAGTCAGCAAAAACAACTGGCAAGGGACCGCATTATACCGACTATGGAGGCTGCAAAAGAAGCAACAATAGTGGCAAGTGTGCCTCAAATATGAGATCGAGGAGGAGCCTGTGCAGTCACAGTTGTATTCTGTAAGGATGCTTGGACCTGGCTACAAAACAAGCCACTGCTTACACACCCAGGGCTTTTGATGAAGAATGAAGGGGGTTTCTGCAAGCTATGAGTATAATAAACCTGGCCTCATAACATGACTGCTGTAGTTACAGCTGGGTCAATAACGAGTGCTTTAGCTCTGGCAGTTGTCAGGCCAGGACATCTCAGTATCATTATGGCAATATTCACGTAACAGAAAGGAGGGATGTTTGGTTATGCTCATCCTTTGCTCAGATTTGTATGAAAGCTTTCCTTTCCTCCTTTCTTCCTTTCTTTCTTCCTTCCTTTGCTTTCTTTCTTTCTCTTTCCCCTTGAAGTTCAATGTTGCATATAGAGGACTAAGAACATATCAGTGTGATAGCGTGTGCCTTTCATCCCTGGAAAACAGAGTTCAAAATAGAAGAATCTCTACTAAGGCATGAAGAAAATGACTTACCAACAGCAAAACTGTCAGCAGGCACCTGGAGGCTGAAAGCAAAGCTCAATTCCAATAGGAACTGAGAACACTGGAGCATTCCTGGAATCAACAGGCGTGTTTGGGTAAGATAACACACGTTCCTTCAGCTGCACAGGAACTTTGTTCTGAAACTTTCTTGCTATGCAGCACCATGATTATTCCCAAATTGCTGGCTCCTGGTCCTTTTATGATTATTTTGTTAAGAAGAAAATCCTCACCATGAAGCAAAGAAGCTTTAAACTGTGAGCTGCTGCAGTTTGAGAAGTGAAGGCACAGAACCACGGAATGGTTTGGGTTGGAAGGGACTTTAAAGCTTCTTCCTTATTCCCGACCTGAACTTCCCCTGTTTCACTTTGAACCCATCACCCCTTGTCCGATGGTGTATAATGAAGACAGGAGGATGCAGTCTTCTGGCAGTGCCAGAGAAGCAGCATCTGGGACTGCCCAGTACCATTAAGGGAGTTTTCTGTTGGGGCCTCAGTTAATGCACTGCTCACACACCTCGAGGGGAAGTATTTGAATCCCCCACATCTGTCTGGAAGTGGAATGAGCTCCTTACAAGAGAGGTTCCCTCTGTTCCTGCTCAACTGGCACCGCAGCCCCTCAGCTGCTCCACAGAGCACTGTGCTGCCCCGCATGGGGCCCACAGGGTTTATCAGCAGGAACCAAACCCCATGGCTTCCAGCCTTCCAGATGAAACCCTCACCCAGCATGGCACATCTCACTAGGACAGACTTGGTGGCAAACAGGTGATGGGACACAAACGGTTTAGTTAAGAGGTGTGCATTTCCTTAGTTACTTTTGCATACAGAGGTTCACATTTTGTATAGAGCTGCATCTAGGAAGCATAACTTATAGTGGGGGTAGAAATAAGTAGCATTCAAAGGTGACAGTTTATACCATCCTCTACCATATACACATTCAGGTATGATTTGTATTTCAAGCTTTACCCCAGTAAAAGCAGCAGGCACTGGAAACCCATGGAAACCTTCTGTGAAGCACAGGTTCAATGTGAAATGTAGAAACAAGTGCTGGGTATTTTTCTCTGCTATAAACATAGCGGGAAAGAGACATGTGAAGGGCAAAAAAGGTTTGAGCCAGTTATCAAGGAGTTTCCTAAGTTTCTGAGTCTTTCATTATTCATTCATTCATTCATTCATTCATTCATTCATTCATTCCCTTTTCCTCTTGAAGAAACACCTCCATGACCTCCATTCATTAGAATTAACAGGATTTGGATATACTGATTGTACTTCCTTTACATTCACTTCGTTGTTGGGCACTTAGGTTGTTTTCTAAGTCACCCTCAACAGAGGATACCAGAGGAGTCAGAAAGCAAGGGGGGTGATGTGGTTAACCAGAAAAAGGCACTCCAGACTCTTTCAGTGTGGGGTCACCATGTGAAGGAAGGAAAGGAAGGAAAAAATGAGCCAACATTCCTCCTATGAAGGGTGCTGAGGCACTGGAATGGGTTGCCCAGGGAAGTTGTGAGTGCTCCATCCCTGGTGGTGTCCAAGGCCAGGTTGGATGAAGCCTTGGGTAACACGGTTTAGTGTGAGGTGTCGCTGCCCATGGCAGGGGGGTTGGAACTGGATGATCTTAAGGTCCTTTCCAACCCTAACTATTCTGTGATTCCATAAGGAAACAAGGAACCAGCAGTGTTGGTGTCCCCTGTGCCAGGATGCACGAGAGCACACAGGGATAGTGCTGCATTCCCAGGACCCTGGCCTAAGAGGGAAATCACACATTTGGTAGGAAAACAGGAGACAAAAATATCACAAAGACAATCCCAAACATTCCAGCTCTTCCTGGACTCTGGACCCTACAACATGCTGAAAATCACAGTAGTTATACTGTGCTTCTACTTCATTACTTCACAGACCCTTCAGGTGTCTGCCATCATTACCTGGGGTTTGCCCATTTACTTCTCTTTCTTTAATCTTGACTTTATTTACTCCCAGTGGGCTCTAGGGAGCAGAGGGGAATGCTGGGTGCTGTACGTTAGGGAGATGAAGTTGATACTGAAATGACCTGTCCAGAGCTACAGAGCTCGCCCACCTCTGGGATTCCCTAAGGGCAGCGCCACGCTTCCATTATGGATTGTGTGTCTGGTTTCCATATGGGCTTTATTTAGTTTTAAATAACATTTTCCTTTTTAACAAGCACAAGCACTGTGAAACATCCACAGCCCATAAACCTGCTCTTCTTCTACAGTTACGTCACAACAGAACATCCAGAGCGTGTCAGACAGATGCCTTTCACAGCAGAGGCAGGAGCAGGCGTGAGAGCTGAGGTTATGGGTTGGTTTGTGAGGGATGGTTTTGTCCCTTAGAAACACAAAAAGCAGCAAAGGAAGCACTGAAATTAAGGCAGAGGAAGAGAAAACTGAAGTAAATGGATGTGCTTGAGAAGTTGCTCTGATTTTGAGCAAAAGCATGTTTAAAGAGGGAACGGACTTACTAATGCTAAAAACACCTTTTACAAATCCCACTACACAAATGTCCTCAGTTTAATTCCACAGCAGTAAGCACAAATCCTGTCCTAACAAATACTGGTGGGCTCATCACTTGGGTGCTGAATATAGTGATAACTGTAGCCAAAGTGTTTACCTGCACTGTATTAGCACACACTTCTTTGACAAAGCCAAACTCCTGGTTTCATGGCTGGGGAGGGATGTTTGATCCAGGATTCCCTCTTCTGGACCGATAAGATATTGTAGAGAAAGATATAGTTTTCATAACGCCAAACTACAAAGCCAAACCTCCCATTTCAGTGTGGCCAAGGAGAAGGGGATATCCCCCTCCTCAGTACCAAGGGCTGAGATTCATTCAGCAGGTCAGTCCACAAGCAATTATCCTTCCAAAACCCTGGAAACCTAATGTCGGAGTAATGATCCTTCAAAAACAACCAGGTGGGAAGAAACGTGGCAATCAACCTCTATCCTAACACTGCACACCTTACTGATCCTTTCACTCTGATACAAATGGCAAGTGAATGGAATGGTGGAGGGAAGCGGAGCCGTGAAAAGGTGATGGATTACTATGAATGATGCAGAGATTGTCAGATGTGGAAGCACAGCTCTGTACATCGGGCTGTGTAATCCCAGCAGCAGCAATGCCAGACTGGGGATGCAAAGCAATGTCATCTCCTTTGCCCAAGTCAACTGGTGGCCTCTGACTGAGACTTGCAGACAGCACCGTGTCTTATTTTCAGCTCCATTAGGGAGGCAGAGCAGGTTGCTCATGTTTTGGATGTCTGAAGCACGTTATCTGACATCCAAAAGTGAATGAACCAAACCAAACTATGCACAGCCAGGGGCATTCAGGAGAGATGAAAACCTTCCACAGCTGAGATGCTCTTACACCAGACTTACATGCATGAACCAAGCTGAGGCAGACCCGGACTCTGAGCTCTCATACACTGGCATCAATCTGCACTAAAGACCAGAGAAGTTCACTCAACACTGCCACTAGTGTGACCCTGGAACCTGCTCCATGGTCTCTGGGTGGGTCTCTGGTCTCCAAGCAGTCACAAGGACGGGGGTGACCTCCAAAAAGATAGCAATTGCACACTCTGGAGCAGACACAAAGAAGCTCGGTCTCTTTGGGAAGACTCTTCTGTTTTACCATCAAGAAGGCCCAGGTCCAAAACACTCTTCTTTCCGCAGGCTGTAGCACCCCTGAGTCCTTTCCAAGGTGGGTCTGGGGCAGACGGAGGTGTTGCTCTCACTGGTAGTGCAGCAGCTCCTCCCAGCGAATGGGCTGGGAAAACACCTCCCGCTCCAGCCACAGTTCATAGGAGTAGTGGAAGTCCTTGGGGAGCTCCAGCCTCTGTCCCAGCACGCTCTGCAGGCAGTTGTCCACCGGTGCAAACTCGGAGTCCTGAGGCTTGTCGTACCTCCGGCTGTTGAAGGCTTCAATGTTGGCTCTCAGGGTGCATTCTTCCGCCTGGAAATCCCACGGTCTTGCATCAATATCTACCTCGAAGGAGAAACAAGACCAAAGTGGCGTGGAAAAATTAACTCTGATCAGGTTGGAGCAAAAGTAGTGATAGGACAAAGGGTGATGGGTTCAGACTGAAACAGGGAAAGTTCAGGTTGGAGATAAGGCAGAAGCTCTTCCCTGTGAGGGTGCTGAGGCACTGGCACAGGGTGCCCAGAGAAGCTGTGGCTGCCCCATCCCTGGCAGTGTTCAAGGCCAGGTTGGACAGAACCTTGGACATGGACTAGTGTGAGGCATCCCTGCCCATGCCAGGGCCTTGGAACTGGGTGATGTTAAGGTCCTTTCCAACCCAAACCATTCTGTCATTCTGTGATTCTATCAAAAGAAAGGTTGAAGATTTTACAGCAACCACATGAATTGACCAGAGCATTAGCCAGTTATTCCTAATTATTATTCCTAATCTTTCCCATCATGTATACATTATAATTTAAGGTATTTAAATGCAATATGTTAAAATCACTTGTAAATTAAGCAGTCGGAAAGCTTCCTATAGAAATGCAATTATTCCAGCTCTCCTTTAAGCACTCTCTATCATTACCAACCTCCTTCTTTTTGCTGGAAAGGCCCCACCACTATTCCTGAAAATCTCCATAAATGTCTGAAGCAGATTGGGATTTAATGCTAAACCCTGGTGAGCTCATGATGAGCTACTGACAACTCATTTTGCTTACATTTGGACAAGTAGAACTATGCATGATGTTGAAAAGCTGATAACCGCCTGCAATAGCCACGTTGCCTTAAACCTGTAATGTTATGTACATGTGTAACACGGAAACGACATCAGTATTTCCAAAGCTGGCCTTTCCAAGCTCTAAATCTATATGGAGCAGTCCTTTGCTCCTTAAAGGCTCAGTAGATTCATTGGCAAAGCTCAGCCATGCTCGAGGGAGGGGAAGGTCCGAGCTGAATCCAGATATAAATAAGCACTCCAGGAAAAACCCTTCCAGCTCGTGCCTCCAAGAGCCAAGTGCTTCCCTGGCAGCGTCCAGCTCAGGAACGGCACAGCTCCATGCAGTGAGCTGTGCAATTGAGTGCTGCATTATGTTGGGGATCAACTCCTTTGGGTGAAGAGCACTTTATCCTTTGCATCTGCCTTAGAATCGCATTATTCCCAGTAGTGCCATGTAAATTCCCTGGTTCAGGCAAACCCTTGCTCCAGGGCAGCTGACATGGGTAAGTCATCTCCTGCTGCTTTAGCACATGCTATTTAATAATAGCTCAAGCTATTTCACACAAGGCAGGTGGTATCCCATAGCTGTATCCCGTAAATGGCAAAAAGAAGCCCTTCTGCTGTGCTATTGTCCCACAGGGAACCACCAGCATGTGAGAAAGGAAGGACAGAAATCCCAGTAAAAGGACAGAAGAAAGTCCCCAGGCACAGAATCCCAGTCTGGTTTGTGTTGGAAGGGGCCTTAAAGCTCCTCCAGTCCCAGCCCCTGCCACAGGCAGGGACCCCTTCCACTGGAGCAGCTTGCTCCAAGCCCCTGTGTCCAACCTGGCCTTGAACACTGCCAGGGATGGGGCAGCCACAGCTTCTCTGGGCACCCTGTGCCAGCGCCTCAGCACCCTCACAGGGAACAGCTTCTGCCTAAGAGCTCAGCTCTGCCTCCCCCGTTCTGGCAGGTTCAAGCCATTCCCCTTGGCCTGTCCCTGCAGGCCCTGATGCAGAATTTGTCTGGAATCTCCAGTCAGTCCCTTCGTGTGGGGAACTCCACCATCCTTAAAGTGAAATTAAAGTCTAATGTTTAACTCTTCAGTATTAATGGTGGTATCATCGGTACCAAAAGCACAGATTTTTATCTTTTACAGTTGAGCACCCTAACATAGTGCTTTTCTCTCTTGTAAAGAAGATATGAGGCTTTTGCTTCTGCTTTCTTTTGAAGCAGGAATGCTGCCCAAGTTTTCTGCTTAATCCTTGTTAAGTAGGAGATACAGAGCAGAAATGTAGGTCTGACTTACTGAGGTAAAAAGATATTTTAATACTTTCTATTCCTGTTCTTATAGAATCACAGAATAGTCAGGGTTGGAAAGGACCTTAAGATCCCCCCTGCCATAAGCAGGGACACCTCACACTAAACCACACCACCCAAGGGTTCATCCAACCTGACCTTGACCACTGCCAGGGATGGAGCACTCACAACCTCCCTGGGCAACCCATTCCAGTGCCTCACCACCCTAACAGGAAAGAATTTCTTCCTTATATCCAATCTAAACCTCTCCTGTTTCAGTTTGAACCCATTACCCCTTGTCCTGTCACTAGAGTCCCTCATGAAGAGTCCCTCCCCAGCATCCTTATAGGCCCCTTTCAAATACTGGGAAGCTGCTATAAGGTCTCCATGCAGCCTTCTCTTCTTAAGTTTGGGTCTGTTGTTGCAGCAGCTGGGTGTACCTACATGGGAATACAAGTATATGGTCTGATTCGTCCCTTGGATTAATACATGAGGAACACCAGAAACTGCATCAAAACCCACAGCTTTAGACCAGGTAAGAGCTGTTTAAATAGACCAGCACATCTAGGCTGAGCTCAAGAATTCCAAGTACCCACAGTGCTGGGACACAAACTCTGTTGTTTCTCAGGTGTGATCTGCAGAGCCATCAGTCAGATATCACCCCATGACCTTCCTGCACACACATGTGGTGGGAATAACAACATCGTTTAGCATCCTGATGGCCAAAGTGAGTTGGGAATGCAAAAAGCACAGGCCTGGGCTTGGTAGAAACTCATCTTGGAGACCCAAGCCAACCGTGTCCATCCCGACCTTTCGTCATGTCAACAATTTGTTCCCTCCTGATGGTGCTGAAAGGTGCCTTAAAGCTTCAGAAATCAATCCCCGACATTGACCCAAACAAGTTTATGGGATCCAAACCACACCAACCCCCCTGTGATCCAGCTGCAGCTCCACAGGCACGGGGGATGCTTCCAGCACTACTCACCATTGCCGTAAGCCCAGTCATCGTTCATGCGGTGCCGCACCTTCTGGTAGATGGCTGACATGGTTTTCATGTTGCTCTTCCTCCACTGGCGGCCCAGGTATTTGGTCTGGATTTTCAACAGCTTGAGGACATAGAGCTGCATCATGGCCTGCTTCACCTTCAGAGCTCGCTTTAGTATCGGGGCTGACTTAAAGACTACCAGCATCTGCCAAGAAATCAGCACAAATTGATGCAGTATGTTCAAGGAAGCCAGGTGAGCACTGCCTGTGAGGCTTTGGGCATGAACACCTGGGCCACAAATGGTCCAAACCCCTAGCAGGAAGAACAGGAAGGTTCAACATCATCAGAGGGCTGGAGCAGCTCTGCTCTGGAGCCAGGCTGGGAGAGCTGGGCTGGGGCAGCCTGGAGCAGAGAAGGCTCCTGAAGGGGAGACCTCAGAGCAGCTCCAGTGCCTAAAGGGGCTGCAGGAAACCTGGAGAGGGGCTTGGGACAAGGGCCTGTAGGGACAGGCCAAGGGAATGGCTTGAACCTGCCAGAACAGGGGAGACTGCGATGAGCTCTTAGGCAGAAGCTGTTCCCTGTGAGGGTGCTGAGGCGCTGGCACAGGGTGCCCAGAGAAGCTGTGGCTGCCCCATCCCTGGCAGTGTTGAAGGCCAGGTTGGACACAGGGGCTTGGAGCAAGCTGCTCCAGTGGAAGGGGTCCCTGCCTGTGGCAGGGTTGGGAGTGGATGAACTTCAAGCTCCCTTCCAAACCAGCCTGGGACTCTATAAGCATAACCAACATTTGCTGCCTGCAGCTTATGGGTCATAGAAATCAGTGTTATTTGCAGACCAAAACCTACTTCTGCATTTATAGCTCAATCTGTGACAGAAAAATGAGCACAGGATGAAGCAGCAGAAGCTCCAGCACTGCCAGAACAAGCTCTCAGCAGGGAGGCTGGGCTGAAGCCCAGAGCATAGAGCCAGGACACACTCGAGGTTCAACACTGGCAGCACACAGCAGTCTTGGAAGGCCAGACATCCCCTCACCATCGTCCTTGAGTGCTTCCACTTGGTCAGCTTGTTGAGAATCCTCAGCAAGTTAATGCAGGAGAATAAGTTTCTCCAGCAGAACTGGTTGTTGTCTCCAGCTTCCTGCAAGAAGAGAAGGAAAAGCTTAGCCTAGTGCAGGGTTCAACAGCACTGCCACAGAGATGCCCTTGTGCAGAAACCCTTCCTTTTCACTGCCTGCACAAGTCTTATTTCTGCTGGAGAGAAGAAGAGGAGCTGCCTCCTCACTTGGCTTCTCATCAGGCTGCTGACAAGCCAGGAGATTCCAGGGAAACCCATTCAGAAAGGCTGGGATGTGATCAGTGTTTTGAGTCAGAGCTCAGATAAATCACATTATCCCAGCATGGGAGACCTCTATTGTGGTACACTTGGATTCCTTGTTTACAGCCACAGAGCACATTGCAGCACTCACCACTGCTTAGAGGGCAGGTTTGGTTCATTCTATAGCATTAATTCATGAATTACCACATGCTTTGTGGACATGTTACAGCCAAAGAGAAGGGAATCACACAACCACAGAGGGTGACACAGCAGGGTCTGCATCAGGACAAGGCTTTGCTGTACCAAAGATCCCCTCCAGCTTGAGGGCAGCTGATGGATTGCTTTAAATATCAGTTTAATAGAAGCACCCCAAGCTCCAGCGTGTATTAACAGTGCCTGTGAGCAGCAATTCCACCCCTGCAGTAACTCGCTTTATGTCTGAACAGCGCCGACCACAGCACAGCTGTCCCCTCTTTGGGGATGAGGCTGGAAACAAGTTACAGCAAGCTCCAGCCTTAACAACGTGTGGCAAAACGGCAGCCTGGTGCATGATCCATGTTCTGGGCATCCTTGGGAGGTGCTGGGGGATGATCCCAGACAGCCCCTTCCGTCAGTGTCAAACCCAGCTTTGAAACATGGTTTAGCCAAGGTAAACCTGCCAGCCTCGCGCCTTTGCTCTTAAGCACCAAACCATCACTTTGGTACAGGGGGTTTAGCCAATGTACAGGGGGGTCCAACTAATGTACAAGGGGGCTTGGTATAAGAAAGGCTAGTGCCTGGAAAACATAGAGTGAAATTGCAGAAGAGAACAACTTGTATGTCAGAAGTCTGAGGTTTGGAGGGCCCACTAAAAACGAGCTAATTGTTTCACACTGGTCTTGGAACGTATCTTTAGCTTTGAAGAACAATGTCTGTTGTAAGTCTGTGTTGAGATAACGGGACTCAGTGATTCAGTGACCCCAATAAAATGAATTGCTTCACAGCATCCTTCAACTTATCAGTTAGTTTGTTAGTGTAGAAGCACAGCCTCCCCAAAACATCTGCTGGTTTGGGATACTCCTCATTTGCCATCCTGTAATAAAGTTTGCAGGAAGGTCACACTGTCCTAAATCTTCACTAGTTAACTAGGAAGCTACGGATATGGCTGGTTTCAGCTAATTATGGGATCACTGGAGCATCCAACTGTGCCAAAGGTGGAAAGTACACTGTGAGGAAGACTGCTTCCTTCATCTTGAAGACCCCCATCCACAGGAGGAAGACTCATTTACTTCATCCCGAGACCCTCACCCATGGCCAGAATGGGCACTGCGCAGACCGAAGGACCTTCTAGCTCATTATAATATGAAGTGGGGATAGTTAATAAATATGTATAGGCATATCGAGTAACCTAATGCATATGTATACCTTAAGAGAATAAATGGAAAGGGAAAACGACCCTGGAGTGTGCATGCTTTGGAGGAGTTATCCCCATGCACCTCAGCGCTGAATAAAGCATACCTGCTGTACAACTTTAACGCGTTGTGGAGCCTACCCGCGCATCAACTGCAGTAAGCTGGCAAGATGCTTTTGTATGTAGAATGTTTAAGGCAGAGGCACTTCTTGTTCACTTAATGCTGGGAGCTGGTAAAACCCACTCTGAGCAAACACCTTCCTGCCAGCGGAGGCTGTGCTTGTGCTGGAGGCTCCTGTGCACAGGAGCAGGGATGTCACTGAGGTGTCACCAAGGGGCTCATGGATGCTGCATGGGGCTCTGGGGGTGACAGCTCAGGAGCAGGGTCTGTGCAGTTTCATACCTGTGCTCAGTCCTGATCTGCTTCCTCTGCACCAAGTAGTTTTTCAAACAGATCCCAGGAGAACAAGCGAATTCCCATCTCATGGGCTGCTGGGTTTATTTCTGTCACCCGTGTCACGCTGTCTCTACAGCTTCAGCTAAGGGAGAGTCTTTCCATCTTCTGCCTAAGATCTCAGCTCAGTCTCCCCTGTTCTGGCAGGTTCAAGCCATTCCCTTGGCCTGTCCCTACAGGCCCTTGTCCCAAGCCCCTCTCCAGGTTTCCTGCAGCCCCTTTAGGCACTGGCGCTGCTCTCAGGTCTCCCCTTCAGGAGCCTCCTCTTCTGCAGGCTGCCCCAGCCCAGCTCTCTCAGCCTGTTTTAACCATCAGCTAAGAAATGAGTTACGCTGTGATGTTAAAATCACTGCGTCAGAGTGCTCAAAAATCACTAAAACAACACCTAAAATGCTGGCTGAAGAAACACAAATACGTGCACAAGTGCATGCTCCTTCCTAACAACTCCTGCTTCATTTATGGTCTCCCTTCCCTCTGACCATCCTCCCTGTTAACTCCAGAGCTTGTCCCTGCTTTATGTTTAACTTTTAATGTCTATTAAATCCTTACATTCGTGGGTGTCCCCCTGTGGCATATTTCCTAATTAAATCAGTCTCCCATGAGGCTAATTCCTCGGTGAGCCGATGAGGCACTGGCCAGTAATGCCACAGCTCCCAGACTGGGAACTAGGCCCTACTGGGAAGGGATAACTGGGAATATTTTCCCTAAAAAGTTCAGTCTTCTGCAGCCATAAAGCTGATTGTAAACGCCAGGGTTAGCGTGGGGCACCGGAGCAGGCAGCGATGTGTCACTAGATGTCCCCATCGGACCAGGAGAGCATTGATGGGAGCCTGGCAGGGCTGGAGGAAGGGGAGCCTGGGCAGGACACGCAGCACAGAACAGGGCACTGACCCCTTTGGCAAGGAGGGGAGGTGATGTCCGGGAGCTGTCACCCAGAGCAGGCACCCAAAGGGAGGCAAGAAGCGCTGGTGGGAAGGTGGTGGGACAGTGGTGAGGCACCAGCGCCCTGCCCGTGTGTGAGGATGCGCTGCGACTGCCCAGAGAAGCTGTGGCTGCCCCATCCCTGGCAGTGTTCAAGGCCAGGTTGGACACAGGGGCTTGGAGCAACGTGTTCCAGTGGAAGGGGTCCCTGCCTGTGGCGGGGGTTGGAGCTGGAGGAGCTTTAAGGTCCCTTCCACCCAAACCCTTCCCTGATTCCATCGTCCCACACCTATCCACAGCCACAACAGGGTTTTATATAAAGTTGATGTGACATAACCAGCTCACAGCAGGGATTTGCATCACAGCGGCACATCAGAAATGCTGTGGCTACAGATCCAATGAAACCAGTTTGGCTCTGCTGTCTGAGCTCTGCCTTGAAGGGATTCAGGAGTAACTTCGCTCATAGGAACAAGGGAAAATCACTTATTTTAATGATTTTTGCCCTTATGCTGCTAAGGAAAACAACACAGGCTTAAGATGTTAGCAGCCAGGTAAGAAGAGAGCATCTCTGTAGAGACTGGCTTGGGTCAGGCTCTTTCCTAATGATCCCTACATTATTCATGGTCTCACTTCCCTCTGCTCCCTCTCCCCATTAACCCCAAAGCTTGTCCCTGCTCTGCTCCCTCTCCAAGTCCACCCTTCTCTGCACTTGAAGTACTGCAGGTAGGAACCTGCCAGCATTAATGTCTCCTCTGTAGTGTGTGTATCCGCACAGCCCACCATGCTGGGCAGTGTCCAGAACACTTAGGCTCTTCTCTATAACACTCACGCTCATCTCCATAGGGAATTTGGTACATTTCTGAATCTACTGGCCTTTTAGGAGCACTCACAGCAGTTGAAACCTGGGAAGCAACGGCCTCTGGGCAAATCCTTTTAAAAGCTGGTTCTCTCTTGGAGAAGCCATAGGGGAAACTCTAAACCCAACTATTACATGGGGTGCACAACACCAGCACTGCCACTTCCTCATAGTGAGTGATGGGAGGAACTGTCAGGTCTGGAGGGGAAAACAAAGTCTAATTTTGGGAATGCCTGGGATTACAGTAAAAAGAAGATAGAGAAGAGGAAGCAGAAATCCTTCCTCACCCTCTCACATACAGCAGTACTAGTTAATAGGACCCTGTCTGCGCTGCTTACCAGGCTTTCTGCAGTGAGCTCAGGCAGATCATAGACTGTACAATGAGGATAATCCAGGACAGAGATGCTGTGGAAGATGGGAAAGAAGGGACTTGTTAAAACCAGGTACACACGAAAGCAACTTTTGGTGATCTCCATGATTGTGCCCAGCAATGTGTAACTTCACTGTCCCTGCGGCTGGAATTGCAATGGCAGCTCTGCCTTATGATTGGGAGGAATCCCATCTCCACGTTGGGCACGTGAAGCAGCCTGAAGCCAGTGCCACGGATGTGCTTCCCTCTGCATTCCAGCTGCATGGATGTCATCCAAATGGGCTCCCAGCCTCACCACTGCCTCGTGTCTCAGCTTAATGAAGCATGTTGATTCCTCCTGGCTCCAATGCGCATCCTGAGTGCATTAATAGGGACTCGAAGGATTTGGATCCATTAAGACACGATAGATCAGTTTTTCATATGCATAGTTAACAAAAAGAAGGAAAACCAACAACAAAGCAGATCTTAGGATACAATGGAGACACCTGGCTTCCAGCAGGAGCAGTTAAACCTCCCTGGATCGGAGCATCCAGCAGCAAACCCAACCTCATTTTCCAGGTATGTATCCTGCCTGTGCAGCCTCCATCAGAAAGCAGAGAAGGGAGCAAAGTGCTCCTGAGCTATGTTCCCTCATCACTTACGTGGTGTTAAAGCACAGAACCGAAAGCAGAAGCTATTATTAGCAAGTAAATTAATATATTGCTGTCTATTTTTCATGCGGGCCTTCTGGCACATGCACAACCACAGCATGCAGGAGGCAGACCAGGGTACACAGGCAGCTTGAAAAGCAACAACAAGAGCATCAAAAAGAAGCAAAAAGGATCTTTTCATCGTCCCAATAGCAACATTCCCTGCAGCACTCCCCTCTGAGCAGGGAAATCCTACCCGGGCCTCCTGAGCTGGGAAGGAGTTCACAGATCCAGACAGAGAATCCCAGAGGGGCAGGATCCCCTCCCTGAGCCACTGCTCACGCTCTGGGGGTGCAGCCCAGCACACGGGGGGGCTCTGGGCTCAAGCACGCACTGAAGCCGGGTCATGGGGAGCTGCTGCACTTCTGCTGTTTCAGTTCTTGCACTGACCTGCAGTAACCAAGCCAGCCCCTACACAGACTCAACACAGCCAGAAGGAAGAGCCAGTGACATCTATGTGAAATCGGAGGAAGCCAGGAAAGATGAATTACAGGCAGTACAAAGGACCTAGAACGCTCCATCCCATCTGGCCTTTTGGAAGCTGTGGCCCACAGATGCCCATTGGCACTGGGTTGCTCTCCAGGAGTCCATGTGAAGATTAAAACCAAGCCCCCTGCTGCAAGGAGACAGGTCTGTGTGTATTGCAATAGTCCTGGGAGAGAGTGGGAACCCCCATCCAGTCCTGCCCATTAAGCAGAAGGGATTTGCTCCCCTACAGCACATTCCTGTAGTGGAGAGTGTATGCCCCAAAGCCGCACTAGGGACCAGAGGCCACTTGGTCCCGACACACATGCACATGTTAAGGTTCCTCATGCACAAGGCCTCCCTTCTCCATCACCTCCCTGTTCCCCAGAGGTGGTTGTACCTGTTTTTGGCAGTGATATAAGACATGATGTTTTGGTTGAAGAACTTCAGGATCAGCGGGATACAGTTGGCAAACACCAAATGTTGGGACACGTACTCAAACTGAGGAAGAGAAGTGAAATGGGTCAAACGCTAGCTAGAATAACTGCGAGCATCACCTGGGAATGGAAACCTGGGAATGGAAACCCATTTCCAGCCAGGAGTAAAGGAGTCTTGGTGGTTTTCTCTACAACCTCACAGACCATCTGCCCCTTGCAGAAGCTGCTGCATAAGGTTTGCACCATGTACAGCAGCTCCCACCAGATAGAAAAACTCTTTTTGCATAGAGTGGGCACACGAACTTTATGGAAGTAGTTTAGAATCAGGGAATGGTTTGTGTTGGAAGGGACCTCAAAGCTCCTCCAGTGTCATCCCCTGCCATAGGCAGGGACCCCTTCCACTGGAGCAGCTTGCTCCAAGCCCCTGTGTCCAACCTGGCCTTGAACACTGCCAGGCATGGGGCAGCCACAGCTTCTCTGGGCACCCTGTGCCAGCGCCTCAGCACCCTCACAGGGAAGAGCTTGCACCTTATCTTCAACCTGAACTTCCCCTGTTTCAGTTTGAACCCATCACCCCTTGTCCTACCGCTGCAGTCCCTGATGAAGAGCCCCTCTCCAGCATCCTTGTAGCCCCCTTCAGACACTGGAAGCTGTTTCCAGTGCTGACGACTCATCCAAGAGTAGACACAAAAGCAGAATCAGGGGGAGAAAACCCCCACAGCCTTCTCCAGACTCAGCCACAGACTGCCAGGGTCCTGCCATGGAGGAACAACGAGAGGAGCTGGTTTGGGACTGAAGTGGGAAAAATCAGTGAAGGCATCTGGGGCACCCAGAGCCCATGTAGGGTTGTGGAGAAGTGGCAGCTTGTTTCATGTATCCAATTCAATGTGTAATATTTATCTATCGATGTATAGTATTTAATCCACTGTAATGCTCAGGTAACTACCAATGGGCCTCCCAACACAGGTGGGTTTCCACCACGCCAAAACCTTTAAAAGAAAGGTAAAACCATTAAAAGCTCATGCTTTGACTTGGCAAATGGTGGGAACTGGGCCCCGGCCACAGCTCAAAGCCCTCATGTGGGTGCAGCTCAATGGGTGCCGTGCAGGTGAAACAGAAATCAGAGTGCATCTAGGAGCCTGTGTTGAAACTGGAGCCCAAGAACTCGATCCCGCCGAGGGACCCAGGACCAGATTAGCTGACCCCAGGAGGTCCTGCCCGGCTCTATTTCTGGTCATTGGAGGTGACAGAGCAAAAGGCAGCCTTGGCTAACCCCAATGCCCTTCCCCCTGCATCAGGGAGGTTTGTGCTTGTGATAGCTCCTAAATCAACCACAGTGTTTTTCCAGAAGCTGGAAAACTACTTCCATGTGAGTGGAAACAATCCTGTCAAAACACAGTCTGAGATACACTGCAGCAGGTTATCCCTGCCTGCAACCCTATCCTTAACACAAATCCTGGCCCATAACCAGGATTCACTGCTATGGAAAGTGATCTGCAGCTCCTCATGGAAACCTGTCCTGGAGAGGTCTGTTTAGAACATGGTCTATCGGGTTCCACTGGCTTCAAGATGACTTGGCGATGGCTGAGCCTCACCTGGTAGATGTGGTTCAGCTTGAAGTGCTTGAGGAGCAGCAGCAGCAAAGCCGAGATGCTTTTCACAATGATCTCTTTGTGTCTGTTCACGTCAATCCCCAGCTTCATGCTCTGGAGAACGGTGATGCTGGGATGCAGGGAAGAAAGCAACAGCACAGTGGGAATGGGAGCAAGGAGGACAAAGGGACTGAGAGTTCACATTCATCTGGACAACCTCCAGGGAAACAGGGACCTCCACTTTCCCCTTGGATTCTCATTTCATAGAATCCCAGCCTGGTTTGTGTTGGAAGGGACCTTAAAGCTCCTCCAGCTCCAAGCCCTGCCACAGGCAGGGACCCCTTCCACTGGAGCAGCTTGCTCCAAGCCCCTGTGTCCAACCTGGCCTTGAACACTGCCAGGGATGGGGCATTTACCACTCTCCAAAGAGCTATCCCCAAGTCTGGAGCCTCCCAAACCTATTGGCAAACTCCAGCTCTCCTGCTCTGCCCAAGACCTCATGGCAGAGCTGGGATGGACGGTGACCACCCCGTCAGGGACTTACGGCATCTCTTCAGGCAGCACGTCTGCCAGGATGTTGATGGAGTCAGTCTTGGCTTTGGAGGTGGGAGCTGCAGCCAGGAGGATCTTCAGCAACGCTATCTGCAGGAGAGGGATGGTCCCAGGATGGGACATTCCTTCCTTCTCCTTCCCTTGCTGGAACCACACAACTTCAAGCCAACTCAATGGGGCTTCACCAGCCCAAGCTCTGCTCACCGTGATGGACTGACTAAGCCAAGGCTCAGCCTCTCTGTTTATACCCTGCACAGCCAGGCCATAAAGACCATCTAATTCCAGCCCCCTGCCACAGGGCAGCATTGTTCCCACTCCTCTGCAGACATCCCATTTTCTAGCCACTGACCTGTCTCCAACCATCTGACCATGTCCCTGTCTATCTACACCCCTTGATCCTCTGAATCCCTCCTCTGGGACTGTGCCTTCCACCCAGCTCTGCTCTGGACATGCAACTGAATCCCACCACTCTGGTCCATTCAGCCCCATGCTAAGCTCTGAATTCACAGCTTGGCATCATTCCCCACTCAAAAGCTCTTTGCTTGTAAGATCCAGGATCTTACCATATACTGGGGGAGGTTGTACAACATCGCTCGATACAAGACCTCACAGGGGGTTTCCTGGACTTCCTCTTCCCCCTGTAGCACAGGGAAACATGAGAAACAAGGGAAGATGAAGCATTTCCAGCCCATACTTGGGGTATGTCAGGAACTCCATCAAACCCAGCCTGAGGACTGGACATAGCTGTCTGCAGGGAGCACTGGGCCTTTCTCAACTGCTGCATTTGACCAAGATATGGACCTCTAGAATAAAGCATATCCAAAGTGTGTCTTAAGGATCATGGAGACATACGGATTTCTGTGACACCTTGGAAACACATCTATCTAGTGCTGGGGAGCAGCAACTTCTTACCAGAGACATGGGGCACTTCTCCAGCTCCTCCTCGTTCTTGATCTGGATGTCTGAGATGGAAACGTATTTGTGCTGGTGAAACACACAGACAGAGGCAGAGGAATACCACAAGTGAGGGATGGCACACAGGCAGTGATGACAACAGTTGCTCGTTTCACCTGTATCTGAGTTAGGTGTATGGAGAACTCATCTTCGTGTGGACATCCCTGTCCCGGAAGCCCCTCACACAATGCCTTTGATTACTCCCACTTACTCCTTCTACCGTCTCCCTGTAAGTAAATGGAGAGGGACATTCTTCTCCAAAAGGCAATCCAGAGCTTAGATAGGGTCAGGAGGCAATTGGAGGTGTTTCATTCCATGCAGAGCGCTCCAGGATCCAAGGCTGGCCATGCTTCCCCTCAGGAACAGCATGGCCCTGGGCATGTATGTTCAAACCAGTCTATCACCTTCCAAGCACGTGGTAAATGCTCACCAGGACACAGCAATGCTATATCCCTGTATAAAGGGGAAGTCCAAGTGCTGGACAGTCCAGTTGGAATTGCAGTAAGGACTCAGTTTTCCTCTCTTTGCCCCAATTCCTGCAAGAAGCTCCAGAAGCTTTTCCTGGGATAATGAACTAGAAGGGATTTCTTACTCCCTCCAGTAACTGTGCTCCAGGCATGAGGATCCCACACTGTATGTGCTGGACATCCAGCCCCTCTCAAGGTGTTCAGACCTTGACTGGATTCAGATGGACTTCCCAAGGCAGGGAGAGGAAGAGCTCAGACTGAATGAAGAGAGTAGAAGACTAAATTCCCATGAAATTCCCACTTATTGTGGGCTGAGAACCTACATCCTCAGAAGTTGAAACTCCTTCTAAGTCCTGTGTCACTGAGTTGATGTGGGTAAGACCTGATGCCCTACAATTCCCCTAGGACCTTAGCGACCTTGGCCAACGATCCCCATGGGTCTGATCCCACCTCAGAACATCTCCTGAGTGCCAGGGAGCAAAACTAGCAGGGAATGAGGTTAGAGAAGCTGACTGCTGCTCAGAGAGGCTTTTTGGGCTGCTGCACCACACGTGGAGCCACCACCTCACCTGCTTCAGGGTCTTCACACTCTCATGGATGGGCCGTGGGAGCCCTATGAGGGTCTCAGTGTCCCTGTGGAGGAGGAAAACAGTAAATCCAAGGCTGGGAAGGGGATCTGTGTTCAAACACTTCCATGTCAGGCAGGGTGAAAGAGGGAGCCTGGAGTCTGCTGAACACATCCCAGATGGGTCAGGGCTGGGAGAGGTGGCAGGAGCTGCCCAACCTCCTCCCAGCAAAGCCTGCACTAGAGAAGAGGACATCAGGGTGAGGAGCTGGGGTGAAATCACCAGGATGATTCGATGCCTTCAAACTGGGGCATCAGCCGTGGGTACCAGATTGTCCCGACCCCCTCCCACATCAAACCGGTCTCAGGCTTGGGCCAGGGGTCACCTGTTCCGGGCTAGGGCTCACTTTTAATAGCAAGAGGTGCTTGGGGACCAGCATCTCCAAGAACACGTTTCTATAACCCCAAGTGCATTGCTGCAGTGAACCCAGCTCTGCCTCATCCCACCCGTGCCTTGGGCTGGTTTTGGGCTCATAAACCCTTTGTGGACACCTCTCACGCATCAAACTGCACTGATGGGAGCCACATCAGTGCACCTGCACATGAAACACTCACTGTCCCAGCGTGAATCCGATGAATTTGCTCCTGCTTGATTCCAGGAAATGCTCGATGTCTTTCTGTCTGATGGAGCAGCAGAGGAACAAACACAAGGAGAAGGTTGGACTTGCAGGACATCGCAGCCTACACTGCTCAGAAAGGACAGTGTGGGGCCAGCAAGAGCCTTGGAGCTGTCTAGGATTGATTTCTAGAGGTCTTAATAGCAGTGGCGCAGAACCCCCATTGCTCTCATAGGTTGGGATCAACATGAACCGAGACCAGTTGCATTTGGTGTGCAACCCCATGGGAGCTGCAAGTAAACGCAGAGGAGCTCTCTACCACCAGCTCCTTCTAATCCACCCTCTATACTCCTAGCACACAGAGTGAACCAGGTTGGAAAAGACCCTTAAGACCACTGAATCCAAGCTGCCAAGGCCTCCACCGCATGCATCTCCAAGCAGCATCTGCTCCCTCTGAGTGGCCAAATGTTGTCTCTGCAGCGTGGCACAGCACGAGCTGCTCCGAGAGCCACCGGGCACCTTGTCCACCTTGAGCATCATTCATGAGAGCCAGCCAAGAGTCATCCAAGCAGGACATGAAGCAAGAGCCAAGGCTCCCACAGGCAGAGGGAACCCAGGTGGGCTTCAGGCACCAGCCCAGGCAAACAAGCATGAAGTTACATGGGGTGACAGCCCCAGATGTAGGGAGACCCACGTGGGACACCAGCTCTTGCTATGGCCATGCGAGGAGTGCTCTGGATGGACACGCTTCACCCTGGCACTGCTCCCACATCAGAAAGATACTTTTGTGTGTTAAAGATATTGGATTTAATCCAGGTTTTGGATCAACAGCAAAAAAGCTCACTTGGATCAGAGGGAAAGGGGCAGAGGTTGTCACCTCCTTTGCCTAATGCGCCCCCATATCATGTGCAGCAGGATTGGTCTTAGGAAGGGAAAACACCAACTTCTTTATCCTTCTTTAAAGATCTTCTTTACCTTTTCTCTCCCATTTTTCACCTAAGAGCAAGGCCACCTCACCTGGCAACACAAGAGTCCTCCTCAATGCAAGAGGCAATGTCCTGCACCACTCCCCAAGACGATTAGTGCAGAACTTTGCCCTACCAAGATCCCGTGGTGCCGGCTGGGAAAGCTGACCCTGCTCCCATGGCACTCCAGCACAAGCCTCCTTCCCAGCCCAGCTGGGATGTCCAAGGTGGGATTGCCACCTAACGCCTTGGCTCATAAAGCCTGGGCATGAGCTCAGCCAAACCCAGTCCTGAAAGGCCCCACAGAGACAAGTGGAGTCACCTCAGTCCCACGTGCCACAGGCTGACCCTCACGGGCAGTGAGCCCCAGGGCAGGAGGACACCAGAGGCTTTTACCTGACCTTGGGGGCCCAGGGCAGCCCTTTGGGGAATGACACCCTTTCAACAGGCAGGCGCTGAGCCGGCATGGCGGGGATAACCGCATCCCGCTCCAGCAGGTCCAGCTCCCCCTCGAGCCCGCTGTCCACCTCATCGCTCTCCTCCTCATCCACTCCTGCTTCGTCGTTCTTGAAGGGGTCTCTCTCGTTGTAGATGTCCAGGCTGTCCTGCTTCACCAGGGGCTGAAGCAGAAGGGGAGGGAGAAGTTCCAGTCACTCCATGGGTTTTGTTTCCCTCCCAGCTGATTACGTACCGGAAGGATCAAGCTCCCAGATGAGGTTTCTCTCCTAGCTCCTGCCTGGACAAGGAATAACCCTCTCTGTACCTCTAACATTGGTGTTCTAAGAAGTGTGACCCCATTTTCCATTTTAGCTTTTGTATCTACCAGCCAACATCTCTCCCCTACCAAGCAAGAGGCATTTTCATCCTCAGATCACAGCACAGCAACTCAGAGAGTGGAGCTAAATAAAGACCAGCTTGCTGGGAGGGAGCGGTTTGCTCCTTGGTGCTTATCAGCCCTTTGCCATACGGTCACGATGTCCTCTCGCTTCCTCTGGATCAAAAGCACCACAGGACTGATGGCTGCAACTGAAACCGGGTGAGGAGAAGCTCCCCATGACCCGGCTTCAGTGTGTGCTTGAGCCCAGAACCCCCTGTGTGCTGGGCTGCACCCCCAGGGCGCGAGCAGCAGCTCAGGGAGGGGATCCTGCCCCTGCTGTGCTCTGGGGAGACCCCCCCTGCATCCCTGATCCAGCTCTGGGGCAGCAGCACAAGAGGGATGTGGAGCTGCTGGAGCGAGGCCAGAGGAGGCCATGGAGATGCTGCGAGGGCTGGAGCAGCTCTGCTNATCCAGCTCTGGGGCAGCAGCACAAGAGGGATGTGGAGCTGCTGGAGCGAGGCCAGAGGAGGCCATGGAG
>NDXB01020518.1:0-12949 GCA_002631895.1 Agapornis roseicollis
TCAAAACACCAGCTACTAAAGAGAAGAAAAACTGACTGCAACTGCTGAACCCAGGACAACGCCAGAGCAGATTTCATTGCAACTCTGGGTGACTTGCTTTGCTGCTTTTTACTATTAACATGGGGATAGAGGTAATTCATAGGTACATCACCAGGCCAGTAATTATAGCTAGCAATTCTAGGCACTGGGAACTCAGGAGGTAAGTATTGGCAATGTTTAAAAGCCCTCCCTTCCCAAAGGTGTAGTCAGTTATTCTTAGATTAAATAAGTAGTTTTACTCTTCTGACTAATTAGTGTGGATCTACTGGTTTTTAAAAGAGGTGGTACCTCTCTGAGTAGGAATTGCTATTCCCAGAATCCTCCTGACCATTTACAGTATGTTCATGGCCTCTTGCTTGGGAGCCTGGTTCCCAAGTTCCCAGAGAGGTTTATTTTGTCTTCCAAGGGACTTTGCTTCTGTCTGTGCTACTCTCATATCAATTAATGTGCGCACACCTTCTTCATAGGGGCTAGTAGCTTAACTAATCAATGCCTCTGAACAAGTTGAATGTGGAAATAGTTACAGAAATAAAAATGCAAAAGATTTCAGATCCACACTACTCACATAACAAAGTTAAAAGGGAACAATATGCATTGAGCTGAGCTTGGGCAGACACTGATCTTTCTCTGGCCTGTGTGTATCTGCTCTTTTGTCGTGTACACATTATGTAGAAGCTAGAGATAGAGGAGAACCTTTTTAGAAGACTATCTGCAAGAAACTTTTTATGATATGCTGGGACCAGTAATCCCTTTTAATCATTTGGATGCCTTCAGCACCTTATGCACTAAAATGTTTTACAAAAATCTTTTCCAGGTGTTATGGGCCAGGCTTTGGTTTTAAGTGGTTAGCAAAGATAAGGGAGTTTTTGCATCAGTTTTGATGCATCATTTTTGCAGATGCTTTATTTTACAAAGTTTAGGTCTAGAGGAAGATATCCCATAGAAGATCAGGGCCCAGAAAAAAGCGCTGCCCTTCCTCAGTGTCTAGCCCATTCTTCATTGCTCCTTGGATGCTGGAGTGCTGAACACTATCTGCAGGCAGGCAGGGAGCACTCCCTGACCTTCCCAAACTTCAGGCGAAGCTACATGGGAATAATTTTAACTTGATACACCACCACCTTTCTCTCAGGGCTGCACCCTGTGCCTATAGCCATCTCTGGGTGGAAGGCAGCAGCTGGTTAATAGTGCAGAGGAATAGTACATGATTGTTTAGGACAGGAAGTTGCAATATCCACTTGCAAGAATGTAATTGCTTTTGAGCTGGAACAGGGCCAGGACGGTTGATTCCAGCTGGTAGGAACAGCTGCAGCTGCAAAGGCAGCCAAAACCGGGCCTGCTGCACGGAGGGGAAGGAGGGACAGAGCTTGCCAGCAACCTTCTGAACCCAGAAGTGTGCAGAGGAAGACCCTGCCCAGATGCCTCATATCCCTGCTCTCCGCAGAGGACCTGGCCAGAGATTGCAGCCAGACACAGCCTGGGACCTCTGGCACTCTGGGGACTCTCCAGAGTTTGGCCTGGACTCCCATGCTGGTTGCCTGTTTGCATCCATCCTCCCACTCCCTTTTGTTCAGCTTCTTCAGCTCAGTGTCACTCCACTTCTACCCCTTTGTCTATTTCTTTTTACAACAGCTTTCTCCCTTTCGTTGACTAAACTTTCTGGTCAATTCCTCTTTCCAATGCCAAGGAACTAGTGTTTTGTCTGTGTTATGCTATCCAAGTGCTCATGCGTTTCCCACTGCTAGATCTCTATTTGAATCATAAGCTTTCTGTGGGGGCTGGTCTGCTGTTCTCTTGGTGTGGCACCTAGCACAAAGCTTCATTCTTTGCTGGTTCTTAAGGCAAAATGAAGGTTATAAGAAACAATGAACATGGTTTGCATTGTGATTGTGTCTTGGGAATCCAACAGTAAACAGCAGTACATCAAAACCTAATGCTGTGATCAATGGATTTTGCTGCCTTTGATACTGAAAGACCCTAGGATGGTAACTGACCACATTAATCCAAAATACAGATCAAACACAGCTGTTCAAATAGGTATTGTTTCTGAACTTAAAAACCTTATTTGAAAACCTGAATAAAAAGAACATGGAACCAAAATGGGCATCATGCCACTCTGACACAACAATGGCTTCATATTGTGGTTGGGCTATGAAAGCACAGGTTTTGCACACTCAAAACTTTCCCAGGTTTTCTCCAGCTGTACTTTTATTTTCCAAGGTTGGTTTTACCAGTGAAGAGGTGTGTGAGACTTCTGAAAATGTTAGAAAGCTTGGCAGGTCTGTCAAGTTGTCTAATGCCTTCTATTATGTGCAAGCACAGAAAATAACAACGTTTTTCCCTTAGAAATATCTCTTGTGTTGCCTGGAGGCTGTTGTTGAGTGCAAGGAGTGTAGCTTCTCACCACCTCACTGTATGTCAGAGAAGGCTGTGGTCACGGGATTGCTTCTCCCTCTCCATAGTGCCAAGGCTTCAATTATCCCATGTAGCTTCTGTAAGGGCAGGTCCTTCACCCCCTGGCTCTCCTGAAATGTTGTGTTGGGAAGCTGGATACTTGATATGGTTTCTTAGTACTTGGAGATTTTTAATTCACCACAGTTTTGATTGAAAACACTTTGATCTTACCCAGCTACCTTAGCCTGGTTGAAATTAAAGGAGAATTTTGGGAAGAGTGCCAGAAGTATTTACAGAATCCAATATAGGCAACACATTTACAAATGTTTATAAAAGAGGTAGGCAAAGAAATTACAGAGAAAGAACACTTAATCTAGTCACGGCAAGCTCATATCTAGCAGGATCTTTTGGGTTTCAGTTGACTTGTCAATGCCTCAAAGCCTTTGTCAGGGTTTTTGCTGCCTTTTATATAGGTAGCTCAGGGAGTGCTCTTCAGGACCAGCTCTTTCCTGGATGATGGGATCAGCTCTATCGCATCTCCCTTTTGAAGGCTTTCTTTTGCTGTCACTCCCCCCTTCACACTCATGTGGAGCCAGCTTTACGCTATGTCCTCCACACATTTACACTGCTTAGATGGGAGCTGTGGTCTTAGTGCTTTCCTTTGGTAGCAGAGCTGGCAGTGTGTATGTTTATGTTGCTCACAGTTTCCACCCACCATGAGTTTGCATTTCCTGCCAACTGGTATAGTAATAAATGTACTTGCTCTAAACCCATAAATAGGTTGGACAAAGCCTTGGATGGCATGATTTAGTGTGAAGTGTCCCTGCATATGGCAGGGGGGTTGGAACTCTATGATCTTTAGGTCCTTTCCAACCCTAACTGTTCTATGATTCTATGGTTCTATGATGGTATCTAGCTCATGACTGATATCTAAGACACAAGAGTAATCAGCCACATGGGAGAAACAAAAGTTATGAGATGCTTAGCCACACCAAACCCAATGCTCAAAAGGTGCTCTAACATTCACTTTTACTCAGATTAGAAATTCATCTATTTCTGTCAAACAAAGTTTATGGTTAGGTTTTTAAAAAACAATAGGCTCCAATAAATTTATGGACATCTGAAAGTGCAAGGCTGAGTAAGATAAGAGGCAATGCTGTAGAAAACGTTGTGTTGTATTGGGTTGATAGATAATATAATTAAAACGCTTTTCTTTCGTACTTGAGTGTCATTGGGTTATACTGTGACAATCTTGCTTGTGCAGGGACAGAGTATTCCTGCAGGCAATGCTGGCAACCCTTGCTTCAACCTTCTTAGGGCAAGGCACGGCATCATCCTGTCTGGCACCATCAGACAGCTGCACTGAATATTAAAGAAATCATCAAAAAGAGTAGTATGGCATTTCTTGATTTGCTGTCCAGATCCATAATCAAATCTAGTTGTTTTCCTCTTAGTTTAATATGCCTAGTAAATATGAAGTAATGTAAGAAATCAAGATCAAGAAACATTTTGGTTGACTCTTTGCTTTAATGCATATTCTGGGAGGTATTGTATTTTTCCATTTCTTTAGTAGTTGGGGAAAATGCCCTTTAATACCCCTTTGTCCAGATCTTATTCTCATATTTGTTGCCATATGTCCTGCTGCCTCACTTGGGAGTTGGGACTGACCTTACATGGTAGAAAGACATGACTTCTTTTCCAAATGCAAGGCTGCAACCCTCTTGTCAGTTACAGTGAGTTTTGAACAGAAAATCTCTCAGTAAAATTAGTTTGTTCTACAGCTGTTGCCATTGACTGACTTCAATTACTCATTTACAAAGGTTAGTAGAAATGGTCTGATAATATGTAGTGACCCATTAGGTATCTATGGCAGCACAATTTTTGGGAGAATGCAGAGCATCCATTTCCATGCATGGAACTTCATTTTTAGACCAAGAATAAAGATTTTTTTTTTTTTTTTAAATTAAGACAAAGTGTTTTTAAGAGGAAAATAAATTAAAGACACTCCAGTGGAAATTCACTATAGTGTTGAATTTACCTACCTGAAGACCAACTAGAGCTTTTCCAGAGGTTTAATTGCAGACATTTCTGCAGTTTCATGCACTCCTGGGAGAGCAGCAGAGAGCATGCAACCCCTGGCCACCTTCTGTCTATTACTTACTGCAGCACACAGGCAGAAGACATAGGTGGGGGCATGGGTAATTCAGATCACTTCTTTCCTTTAGCTTTGAATGGTCAGTTATTACAAAATTGAATCACAACAGTTTACATGAAAATAAAATGTAGCAGTAGAAATCAGTAACAGCAAACTCTTTTGTTTGAGTTCATTCAACATCAAAGCCATAATTCAGTTCAGCCTGATTTGTGTATTTAGTTTCAGGAATCAATGGGAGGCTGCTATATGTGAAAACCCTTGTGAATGAATGATATGTTGGCTTACCTTTTCAAGATGACTGCAAAAAGCACTTGTTAAATTGCAGTCAATTGGAACATTTTGGAATTCATCCTACAGTGGATATGTACAAAGTTGTCTAAGCAGATAGGAGAAAGCCTTCACAATCCACATTGTAGCACTACAATGTCAGGTTTTAAGTTATGTATTTACAAATGTAATTCCCATGACTTTATAAACTACTTGTAGCTCAAGCATTATCTACTGTGATATTATCCAAAACATGAGCCGGCTTGTTCTGGTGCGTAGACAATGAGCAAGGAGGAGCAGCTGAGGGTGTGGAGAATAAGCTGCTGAGGCATGGTAAGCAATGTATTGTGAAGCCTCAGCCCCCATGGCAGAGAGAAACAATAGATGACTACATTGTTGTGGGATGTGGATTATTTAGATATGACCAAATATTGACTTTACATAAGATCTGTTTCAATCCGGTCGTCCACCAGTGTAAGGTGGAGACAGCTTCAGAACATATTGTAACAATAAACACCTAAAACACATGTATGTGCTTGAGAAACACTTTCACTTCAAAAGACTCATAAATGTCTCGCTGTATCATCTCCACCAAAACCTGCTGCAATCAGTGGAAGACTTGCACTGACTGTAGAGCTTTTTGGATCAGGTTCCAAATGATTAAGGCCTCATAAACAAAGGAGGAAAAAAAGTAAAATAAAAGGAAATTCCAAAGAGTCAGGCCTGGAAGAATGATAAAATTTGGTCCTATAACTGTCACAGTCATTATAAATTGAGTTACATGGTTATAAAGCCTCTAACTATCTTGTAGTCTCCAGTGCTATGTGAATATTAATATTTACATACCATCTGGACATGCAGTAAGATTTCTGTGTGCTATAGCCCTGTGAGTATTTGCCCTTCCAAGAAATGCCTGTTCAAGACTGAAACAAAAAAAAAAAATCATATGGGAGAATAAAGTTTAGCCTCTAGGAGCAATTTCCAACTGCATTACTGAAATGCCAGACTTGAGTATGATATAAACTGCAAAAATGCTGATGAGGGGGAGGGAAGGAGGGAGGAGAGGAGAGGAGAGGAGAGGAGAGGAGAGGAGAGGAGGAGGAGAGAAAGAGGAGAGTGGACAAGAGAAGGACAAGAACCTTGAGTTCAGATATATTCATTTTCAGCTGCGAGTGAACACTTCTAGTATAGCCAGGTTTAATTCTGTGTTTAAACATTGAGGGCATGGCCAGACAGAGGAAAGCCTAGTAAGTTCTTCTGTATAACTGAGCAGTGCAGTGCAAAAGCAGGCGAGAGAAACTCTCCTATCTTAGGCTTTCATGGAGCATAGACCATATCAGAATTCAAATGTCAGGTAGAGTCCTTCATAAGTGAATGATTAGAGATCCAACTGCCAACATCTACCTGAAAATTACACAGATGCAATCACTGTTTTTACATTAGTGTACGAAGTCTTTGAGTTGTGTTATGAGGAGGAGGCACAGCACCCTATGATGGTATTGCATTTAGAGGAAGTGACGAGGGAAGAGAGATCCATGTAGACATGACATTGCAGCTAATACAGGACTATGAAAACTGGGTTAACATGGAAAGCTTTTTGTGGAAATCAGGCAGCATTTCTTTCCAGGAGTTCCCAATGTGCAATTTTTTGAGGCACTGGAGAACCGCAAGGCCTTTTATGGGTGGTCTGTGAAGGGCTTTCAGCTGTGGATATTTGTGATGGAACCTGCAGGTCATTAGGTTCAAAGTCTCTTCCAACCTTCCTGGGACTGGAGCCAATTAGAGCTTGTACTAAGCAGCCAGCTTGGAGCTGTCAGTCTGCAGATGATGCCAGTCAGCAATGAGATAGTATGTGTAATGATCCTGGGTATAATTTTAGACATTCCATGAAATAAAAATAAAAATAAAAAAATGTTGTCCAGAAATTCAGGCTGACCTGAAGGCCTGAACATCCTTTAAAAGAAATATTCAGATGTCCTGGGATAGAGGGTTGGGCGAAGCAAATGCATCCTGTGGCAGAAAGGTAAGTTCAGACTGAATGCTGCCATGTTACAAATTATTTGGGTTACCAGGATAAAAAAGTTCTGACTGACTGATCTTAAAAAGATAAAGATGGCAGTAATTCCACATGGTGGGCCTGTTGTGTAGAATTTGTGTTGTCAGTCAGAAAAAGTCTTTTTGCTCTGTGTGCATTACCCAGGACAGGATAAATGAACCAGAGATACCATGGCAGTTGAGTGAGTTAACCCAGTTAGTGACATTTGTCCACAGTATTTCCCATCACCTTAATGAAGTCCTGACTACTGTACACTTGCTCATTTATTTGCTTAAAACTTCTCTGAATGTTTATCTTCATGCCTGATTGACGGTTTGGGACCACGTATCTCATCATCAGGTGTTGGTGTTCCGGAGTTAGCATGTAAAATAAACTATAACTGAATTCACTCAGGTCAGGAGCAGACTGAGCACAGGCCATTTGTCCATTAATAGCAGCCAACATGAAATGCCCAGAAGCAGGAGGGGTTTGGTTTCTACATCTCCATCCCAAGGCAGGGAGCACTGCAGTGACTAAAACTATTGGCTGGGGTCTTCCACCGTTTTTGTAAGCCCTTCTGAGACCCAGTGACTTGTGAGTGTGCTTTCATTCATAGTTGAGAGAACATGGCTACTTCAATTGCCTGTTGATTTGCAACAGTTCCACTTTCTTCTGGAGTGGGCTGAGTGGTCACCTGTGTCCTGGGTTTAGCAGTAGCAGTTTAAAACATGACAACCTGGTAGTTATTTCATGGTAGCAGGGAATTGGCAGTGGAAGACTGGAAAGTGATTTGCACAGCTGAGACGTCTTTGCAAGTGAGCCTGTGGTTTGCTGCTGTGTGTGAGCACCTTACAATTAACACAGCAGTTGAACAGAGAGCTCAGATACTCCTCATAGGCCTGGCAGGCTTTTGGTTCCCTAGGAGCCAAGAACTTTCTGAGGCACCTGAAAGCATGACCTGGCTCAAGGCAAGAGGTTTGGGTGATGAATAGTCAGTGGTTCTGATAGCGATCCTCCCATACAAGTGTGAATATGCCCTTTTTAGTGGGGTTTGACAGGAATCCAGCCCACTCTTTGCACTGTGGTCTCGCTCCACAGACTCTCCAGCATGAAAAGTTCAGCTGCAAAATAGCAGTCTGGGTAAAAGTGATCGACAAGTTTTATCTATCAGCGGATAAAATTCTTGATGCATTCCTAGGCTCTTTTCTCTGCTATGTCAGGTACATGTGTCCATGATAAGCAAAATAAGATATATGGGCAGTTAGAGTATGAGTGGGTAATTCACACGTAGATGCTATGTTTAACGACACAACATTGCTCAGGACATGCAAACTCTGATTGGCTGGAGACAATGTTGTGTTTCCTTTTGTTTCAGTTATAGCACATGGCATCCTAACTCTACAGTTAGAGAGAAGGCAAGAGATCATGCTATGCTGGCCAATGTACACGAAGTTTTATGCTGTAAACATTTCCAGTTGCAACACTGAAAGTCTCCCATCCCCTGTGCTCCTGTCTATTGCAGGCAATCTGGCAATATCTGTAGTAAAACTATCCATTCTCTGTGGTGTCCTGAGCCACCTACAGCCTTCCAGCTGTAAACAAAACTCCAAAGCACAACGGGATGAGCACACTGCAGAGACAATTCTTTGTGGGCAAGGGATCCCTTCTTGAAAGTGGTCTGAGGTGCCTTTCAAAATGCTTTGGAGGAATGTCAGTTTTCTGTTTCCAAGTGCTGTACTGCTGTTTTCTATCATTGGTAAAGGCAGATTGATTTTTACCCGAGAGGGTGGGCTTCCATTATTTTAATTGTAACAGTTCATATGCTGCACAGAGTTTTATTTTTAACATATGTTCCCTGGTATATCAGTCAGAATGAATTACAGTTCTTTAAAGTCATTTGAGCAGGTACAGGATATTTCTTTTTGTAAGAGTTGTTTGGAAATGCTAACACTCTAATGATCATGAGTATACTTTGAACTGAACACTGGCCTGGAGATCAATTGCTGAAATTATCACCTTGGTTGTTTTTGTTTTAGCCTGTCTGCTTGAGGTCTCTATAGCATGTGATTGTTTTATAGCTTCAAGGTTATCTTTGACATCTGAAGGGTCAAAGCACTTCATTTTCTCCATTTCCCAGCTGGGGTTTGGAAGTAGAGAAGCTCTCAGTCTTGAGAATCTCTGAAATTTCTCTATCTGACAAAACAGATTACAGCAATTTTGATTCAAACAACTAAGACAGATATTTTGGTCCTGTGCAGGCGATAAAACATGCAGGAGTCTCTGAATAACCAAGGTCGTAGGTTATGTGCCACACAGTATCATCAGTAGATTACACCAGGAGTTGATGTAAACGAAAAGTGTACTGAATTGGAGTGCCTCTGTATTAGCTTGGCTAACTTGAGGCACCAGCAAGACTGCTATTTCCAAGCAACACCTTAAACCATGGAAATCCGACCCCTTTATGGAGTCTCAAGGCACCTACAGTCATTAGTCACTCAGAAAAAAATCCTGACTCTTGTTTGGATAAGGCTTAAGGGATACTGCAAGGTTATTTTCTTTCTTGCTCTCTGCTCTCAGAATAGAATGCACTCTTGAGGATCTTAATCTTATGTGTAAAGCAAGGTGTTTGCTGGGTTGCAGATCATTGCTCAGACAATTCATGCAAACTTTTTCAGGAAGCTAATTTAACCTCCCCCAAACCTTTTGTCCTTTTTGCTAAGAATATTTTCAGATCTTGCCTGTGTTTGTACAAAAGATACAGGACACACATGCCTCCCTGTGAAATATACGTTAAGGAACTTGGGCTGTGATTTATTTCCTGAATATGTTATACAATATTCCACAAGCTACATTCATTATCTCATGCTAAGACGATGGCAACCTGTGTATATGTCCTTGTTTCAGCTGTGATAGAACTAATTTTCTTGTTAAACCATGGCAGCACATCAAAAAGATCAAACAATAAACATTTATTTGGAATTCAGTAGGGAAGCCACATACAGCAGATTTGTGAATGTATCAGAAAAGCCAACTTTGTGGAAAATAAAAGGTATCTCCCCAGAACAGCAGGAATAAAATATACAAATGGCTACATTCTCTAGAATATGCCCAAACTGACTGAGATAACTTGAGTACATGTAAATTCTGCCAAGGTAGAAAATCACCACAAATCCTTCCCCATGAAATACAAAGCCCAAAATAAAACCTGAAGAGGCCACCAAAGAAAGGGGTGGTTCCACCTGGTATGAGATAGCAGGAGGGAATGCAAATTATTAATCTACAGTAGAATGAGAGCTTTTAGCTTTCTGCTAACACTTCTGAGGTCTATTGGTATTTTGCTAACAACCACTTTGGTTTTTCTATGACTGTGATGCATTATGTCCTTGGCAACCATTAAGGTAAAAGGACTCATGACTCACTTGAAAGCTCTTCTGACAGGCTCCGTTAGAGGAAGACTTTCTACTATGCATTAATGCTGGGATTTTTGGAGGGTAGTTTTGCAGACCTTCTTATCTTCTCCACTTCTTGGGCTTAGTGCATCTCTGGAAGAAAAATGTCATTGTACTGATATGAAAAAAGAATCCTGAACTGATACTGATGTGGCCAGCCTGGACAAAGCCAGAGGTTTAAGATCCTGGCCCAGAATGTGTAAGTGATCTCTGTAACTCACTTCCTCAAGTTGCCGTTGAAGCAAAATAAACTTCACGATCTGAAACAATTGTATTAGTTGAGATTGCATAGAAATTTTAAAAGGGAAATAAAGTCTCAGATGTCAGTAAAGTGCAGGTCAGTACATGGATAAGGAAGAAGCTGTGATTGGGCCTCTATAGAATGGTTTCCTGCATTCCAGTGATCACCATTGGAAACAAGATGTGATCAGGGTGACTCACAGAGGCAAAACTTTCCCCATGCATTGCACTGCTGTGTTTATGCATAGTCTATACAAGAGGTAGTGGTGGTTTGGTTTTATTGTACAAACCCTTTGCACAGGACCCAGCTAGCTAACATGGGGCCAGAGCCCTAGAAATATTTAATTTAGCCGTCTCCAAAAAATAGGGGAAATGATTCTCAAGTTTCAAACTTTCTGAATCTTAATTGACTTTGGTGGGACTAAACCCAGGCAAACATTCAAAAATTTTGCTGAATAAGGGTCTGATGAATTTTAACCTACCAACTGGTTCTAATTTGAATTACTGTCTTAATTAGTCACCCAATTAGTTTTGGCACATCTATAACATGTCCTCACTAGGAATAAGTTTTCTCTTTCTTCTGACAGGCCTGTTTCTCAGTCCTCCTCCACAATTTAATCTGTTCTTCAAGCAGCAGTATTAGCACAAGAATCAAGAGCACTCTGCCCTTGTCAAGACTGAACTCTATATAATTTTCCTCCTTTCCTGAATCATCTGGTGGAAGGATGCAAATCCAGAAAATTATTCTTAAAATATTATCTCTGTGATGGAATATGGCATTTTTAATGTGGGTAACCCATTCAAAAAATACGTTCTGCTGGTAAATTTTAAGCCTCTCATCTCAGTTTAATCGTGACTTCGTGATACAGGTATCAATACAGTTTAACTTAAATGTCATAGATGGTTTAGAGTTAGAAAAGCAGGTGACATTTCAAAGGTATAACTGTTCTGGGAGAACGAAGCTCCAATAGTTTATCCTGCTACTTTGCAAGGTTGTGATATAAGTTCTGGGTCCTGTTCCCCGAAACTCTGCATGTATGTGGCCAGCAGAAGAAAGAGATATTCACTCATGATGGGAAAGTTGGTGCTTTTCTTCTCTTGTTACCCTGGTGAAAATCCTACATGATACTCTTTCTGAGTTCATTTGATTTTTGACTTTTGAGTTCTTGTATGTCCCTAAAATACTCAATAGTCAATGAAATAGATGGTATTTGTTCTGGAGTTAGATGAAGCTACTCAGAGGAGAAGGTATAGGAGAAATCTAGACAGCCTCCAAGTTTTCTTGAAGCATGCAATGAGTCTATGATCTTTAATAAATTCATGTTAACAATATGTGAATTCCTGCTTACCATGTCACAGAACTTAATCAGTCCCTTGTTGTCTTAAGCACGCAACTTCTGTTTCAGATCAGGTGTACATGTCTGAAGGACCCTAGGAAAAAAACTTCAAGTACCATAGAATTCACTATTCCTACACAAATTGTTCAGGGGGTTAATTACAGCTGTGGTTTTGGGTAAACTCCCATAGTTGATTTTGAAGGGATATTTTTGTGCTATAAGGTATGTGCTGAGGAGACCATGGCTGAGTTTCTGATTTTATGTGGTTTTCCCTGTGTTGCCTGATACACTGTTTTGAAGTCACCTCTTCATTTTCACTCAGTAAATCCTCTAGGTGAAATATACAGTTGCAAGTCAGTATTAGTCTAAATTCAGACAAGTAAATGGAACTCACTATGAATAATTTTTACCCACTGTTTAGTTTTTCAAAACTTCACTTTTCTTTTGATTAAGCACAAAGTTCACAAGGTTGCAGTAGCTCCAGAAAGAGCAGAACCCAAGAACTTTTGCACTATCAAGTGCCAACAACACTGTGATTGGGAGACAGCTTAATAATGCATGTGTTTTCCAAAAATCCATTTGTTAACTCATTTATCATCAGCTGATCTCTACTCCAAGACTCAGACTGAGTCTTAACTGAAACTCTTTCCTAATGTTCCCTTATCTCCATCAGCTTTGGACTTTTACCCTATGTGGCCAAATTTAAACAGAAAAGCTTGAAAGGAAAATAGTTTAGTTAGTAGATTAAGTTACACAATAGTAGGAGGAAGCTGTCAGTTTATTTCGTAATTTTTAATTCATATGTATATTCCCAAGAATAAAACCTAGGTTTCACCAATAAATGCATCTGGGGTGCATGTGTAAGCAGTTAAAACTGAATGCTAGACTTTGGCAGCATGTCTGTCCTAAATAGTCAAGCTTTTCTTTCTTTTAACTATAAAGCCTTCAATATGAGAGTCAAAAAAAAAAAAAAAAAAAAAAAAAAAAAAAAAAAAAAAAAAAAAAAATATAAAAAATTTTTACTTTGGAAAAATTT
>NDXB01020518.1:13275-37568 GCA_002631895.1 Agapornis roseicollis
AAAAAAAAAAAAAAAAAGAAGAAGAAAGGAAAAGAAAAAGTAATGTTCAAGATTTTTACCTTTGGAAATTATTTAAACTTTTACTGTGATATGTGGTCCCAAAAGCCAAAGGAATAGTCAGAATATATATCACTTTAAACCTCTTTTTCCCTCCTGTCACAGTGACAGCATGATTTCCACAAAATCACCTCCAAATACAACATTCGAAGTAAAACTGTGTTTACCAGATACTTGAGTACTGGGACTTGTCCTACAGAATTTCAAGCAAATGATGGTCCTTTTTTTTTTTTTCCTTCTTTTTTTTATTTACTATTTTTATGTACTTTAAAGAATAAAATGTGATTGATCCTGGGATAAGAATGAACTCACTAGTGTGGACTAGACATCTACATTGAAAGACAGTAGTAAAATCAGGTAGTGCTTCTTTTGTGCTTTCTTACTACAGTGGTTTTTAATTGACCTAAATCTGTGCAAGCTGCAATGCATTCTGATGGTTTTATAATGGAAAAATATATTCTTATGAAGACATATGATATTTCTCTTTGGATTACTGTTAATGCTTGATAGTTAATGCTTTCTATTTCTATTAATATTTCTAGTATTTTTATAGTATGTGTTTTCTAATGCTGGCTTTCATTATGCACCACAGTAAGAAGGAGTTATAATAGGAAATTCCTCTAGTTTGGGATAGGGGAGATTGTACTTTTCAGATGATTTTAGAAACTTTAATTCATAAAAACACAATTACATTGACAATTTTGATAAATCAGCATGAAAATCATACAGAAATCATTCAGTAAAATACATGTTGCAATATTGATAGACTTGAGCCACCTCCATATAACAGCCTTTTTCAGGCCTGACTGACCTCCCAGTATGTTCCAGTTTTCCTTTGTGCATGCCTGGTCCCATGTGTGCCACCAGGTTTTGGGAACAGGAGAGATGTTTGAGAAGCTGTTTCATCCTATTTATTGTTGAAGCCAGTTTTTAATACAGGGATCTGAATATTTTGAGTGCTTACATCAAAGCAGTCTGTCTCGTTTGTGGAAAATGCAGCAGATTGCCACTGTGCTTTCCACTAAGTGGGTGAGGACAGGTATTCTTTGAGACAGAATAAAAGTGTTTAAATGGCCAAAACTTTTAAAGCACAAATGCTGAAAGTACACGTGAGAAGTTACCACTGTGCTTTTACCTCTGCTAAGTGGCATTTTTAAGACTCCAGCTTTGATGGATACTGACTTGGATGACAGTTTCTCCCTAAGAGGTGTTCTGTGTTGAGGATGTCTTGGGAAGTACTGTCATTAAAATCTCGATACCATGCTGTAAAGACCTGTGTATAATCTCCTAACATCTGATAGTAGCCACCTGATCTTTAGCTACTGCTGATCATTTCTCCCTATTGAGACAAATTTTATAATTGACATCTCTAACATTTCTTCTCAAGACTGAATACTTTGCAGGCTGCATCAAACAGAAAGTAGTTTAAAGGCACATACATGCCCTTACATAGCAGGTACAATGTCTTTCAAGCTTCTATAGGCTCTACTTGTGCTCAGCATCAAAGAAATCAAGACTCTGTTGTGCATATTGTTGCAAGTACATGAACATTTTTGACAGGATGCTTAACAGGAATGTATCAGTCAGTTCTGTCTCTTCTTTTGTTTTACTTACAAGAAAGCTTTTTTTTTTATTTTATTTTATTTTAAAACAGGACAAAACAACATGAGAAGTATCCCTTTGCAACNGAACATTTTTGACAGGATGCTTAACAGGAATGTATCAGTCAGTTCTGTCTCTTCTTTTGTTTTACTTACAAGAAAGCTTTTTTTTTATTTTATTTTATTTTAAAACAGGACAAAACAACATGAGAAGTATCCCTTTGCAACATCTGCTTGTCTAAACATTTCTGTGACTCAGGCTGTTTCTGCCTTGTCTACTGGGCCTCTGCTGCCACCCACTGTGAGCTGCGCAGGAGAAGCTCCAGGTGTGTGGTCAGCTGGAAGTCTTTTCTATCTGTTATCCTGACAAATTGCAAAATGAGTCACCCAACAATGTGATTTACTCAGTATGTAGAATTTTGCAATGGAAAGATTGTTTTTCCATAAACAAGAAATCTTCAAAACTTTTAAAGGGCTATTTGCATTCAGAGGGCTGGCTGGACAATACCGTTTAAATCATGTAGAAACAGAATTTGAAACCTGCTAAACTGAGATGGAATTACAATCTATGGAAATACAGAGTAACTGAGCCAGGTTTCTTACATTAGTAACCAAAATATCGTAGACACCTTTGAAAACATCATCTTGTTCTAAACTCTTATAGGTTGTACCAGCTCCATGGAGACTTAACAAAATTCTCTGCTCTTTGCTGTGGTGGCATTCACATGACTTTCAAACTCAAACCATCACATTTTAATAATGACTTAAAATCATTCATGTCTGATGGTACTTTGACAAGCCCATTGGCTAGTTAATTATTAATTCAGCAGCTGATGCCAGCCAGTTCCTTAAAAGCAGCACCTTCTTTGTTGCTGGTGGTATGCTGCTTGCACCCAGCAGAGACAGCTTTCATCCTGTCTGAAGTGAGCCTGGGTGAGCTGTCAGGATGGGACTGGCCTGCTGAACTGTAGGCATCGATCTCATGAGCAGGTATCTTCAAAGCTGTTCTCACAGCATCTTTCCCAAACAGTAAATTCCTCTGGTATAAAACACTACCATGCAAATTTTTCTTTCTTTTCTTATGTACATGCCAAAATGGTGTACATCTTCCATGTAATGTTTGGGTATACAGGCTTTTTAAAGACTGTAGTGATAACTGTCATGAGTATTATGTATAGGCTAGAAAAAGTCACTGACATGCTGGGAAAATCTTCTGTCTCTTCACAGAGGGCCATCCAAAAATAGCATCTCAGCTGGTTTGTATTAAGTATTTCTTGTCCTCTTTGGTTCTCTTGTGCATGCACTTGGACTCTGCTTAGCTGCACCAAAGGGTGATTCTCCCCCTCTACTCAGCTCTAGTGAGATCTCACCTGCAGTACTATGTTCAGCTCTGGGGTCTTCAACCCAAGAAGGATGTGGACATGTTAGAGCAAGTCCAGAGAATGGCCAGGAGGATGATTAGAGGGCTGGAGCACCTCTCCTATGGAGGCAGGCTGCCAGAATTGGGGTTGTCCAAATTGGAGAAGAGAAGGCTCTGGAGAGACCTTAGAGCAGTCTTCCAGTATCTGAAGGGGCCTACAAGAAATCTGGAGAAAGACTTTTTATACAGCATGTAGGGATAGGACAAAAGGGGGAATAGATTTAAGTTGACAGAGGGTAGATATTAGATATTGTATTAGATATTCAGAAGAATTTCTTTACTGTGAAGGTGATGAGGCCCTGGTACAGGTCACCCAGAGAAGTTGTAGCTGCCCCATCCCTGAAAGTATTCAAAGCCAGATTGAACAGAGCTTTAAGTAACCTGGTCTAATGGAGGATGATGTGCCTGTGCCAGGGGGGTTGGAACTTGATGATCCTTATGGTTCCTTCCAACCCAACCCATTCTACGTTCTATGATTCTATGACATTCCTTTTGCCTTTGAACATGTCAGAAACATGGAATCTGTTGCCTCATGGATTTTAGCATGTTTAGTTGTGTGCTTAAGTGCTGTACTTGATGAAGAGCTGTCACAGATATTACTGGGGGCTCTGAAATATTCATGCTTTGAGTTCAAACACCATCATCACAATAACCTATGTTCACAGTCTTCCAGTGCCCAGAACCAAGACAAGGAGAGAAGAGCAGAGACGTGTGTCTCCTTCTCTCTCCCAGGAGACTACTAGGTAAATGCTTGGTCTTTGTACAACCTCTCTTGCTCTTCTAGTATCTTGCCCACACATACTTAGGAGAGAGGAACAGCAACACAGCTGCACATCACAAAGGTTCTGCTGGTAGGTGACAGTACACAACAAACATCCTGCTGAGGTTGGCACAGCTCCATGATTTGGCCAGGGTTCACCTTAGGCAAATGTAACCCCGGTGTCAGAGGAGGGATGCTTTGGGCTGTGCAGGGCAGGAATGTTACATTGAGACTTTTCTCGGGATGATCATTAGTCACATGGTTCTGCCCTGTGTTGTCTTGCTGGATGCCTCTGCAAATGGTAGACGGCTTCTCTGAAGGCTAGTCCTAGTAGAATCTGTCCAAATCAAGTGGACCGAATCTACACCCCAAGGCTGTGCTATATCTAGCTGATAGTTCATGTCTCTGGTACTGCTGACGGCCCATAGCTGTGGCCAACCTGTCTTTCGTTCCTAGTATAGAAGTATTTTCCCATCAAAAGTTGCCTTCAGCAGCAGTGTCTGTTTTTCAGCTGATGCAGTTTGGAGGGTACTAGAGAAGTGCCCTGCTTTACTATGAGTTATGTGATTTTAAATATGATTCACAGATTTCTGTCTGCTCCCTTGTCTGAAACTCTTCTATTTGAAATTAGAATGACATAGAGATAGGAGAGCAGAGTTTCCTCTTGGTGGGAAAAGGTACTTTGATTAGTAGGTGAAAGGGGAGTAAAATATAACACAAATTGTAGACAAAGTTTACTAATCATCCTAGCTGTATCTTCTTCAGCCTCTACAGCACAAAACAAGAAAAAAGAAATGATCCACAAGGAAAGGACATGATCAGGCATTTCTCAGATTGCTGCTAGCTACAATTTTATTGAAAAACAGATGCATCTTGCAAATACATGGCATTGCTATGCATGCTGAACTGAGGGTATTAAGGTCACTTATGTGAAAAATTCATGGTAAATACTGATAAGTTGCGGGTGACTACAGAGAAGAGTGAAAAGCTTTATGTGCTACTAGCATAAAACAGAGTTTTCAATCCAGTGACAGCATTAACTCTTTCAAAACACCTCAGGGTCAATCCTGTAATGTGTCCTCATATGCCCAGGATTCATGTGTCTGTCTCCATCTGGCTGCTGTCTCAAAACAGTTTTGTACTGTTCTGCCGACTGCACTGCATACACCTTCCTGCTCAGGTCATCATGTGAGCACAAATGAGTCAAGGGACTTCAAGCTAAATTTAGTAAAGTTTTGAGTGAGACCAGGTGGCAGGAATGCATTTGAAAACAAGTATTTTAAAGGAAGTTACAGACTAAGTTTGATCAAAGAGGAAAACATTAGCAGGACAAAGAAAAGTGAATATTATTTTGAGGACCCAGAGTTAAGTCCATACAGAGAAATGCAAATTACATCCTTAAAAATGCTGCTGAACATAACATAAAGTACTTGTACTTTACAAGTTCTAGGTAGGAAAAGGGGAAAAGGAAGTGATTTATTTAGGCTTGTTAGTAGGCTACTAGCTATTGTCATTGAAAATGGGCTATTATTGATCATTTTAAAAGCTGGATGAGCTTTTTGGAGATGCATTAACCTAGGGATTGACTCCATATGAGTGGTATGTGAATGACAGTTTGTTGATTCCAATCCTAGCTCTGTGTGTGGCATGGTCTTTCACTGCCTTTTTACCTTTGGTACACTGGAGCTGTTTGCACCAGATTAAAATGTGGTTTTGCATTTATGAAGAGTTTAAGACCTGTCATATAACAAAACAGAATGGAGCGTTAAAGGGGCCAAAAAATAGTGGTATCTGTTACATTGGTCTAATATACCAGAGAAGCATTTGGATACAACTCTGCTCTACTGTGTCACACACACAGAGCTGAGCTTTGTGTTTAAAAGGAGAGGCTTTTTGTCCCAGTGAGGAACCACCCAAATTCTGTCCAAGAGTTCTCTCCTGCCTGAAGTCAGTTTCGGGGTTTTAAGGGATGGTCCCACAGGGCTGTTTTGCCTGTGGATGGACAGGGTTGGCATCCCCAAGCAAGGGTGATCAAACCTTGAAGAACAGAGGATGTGAGCTTCGGAGAGGGGTACCAGAGCTGTCCTTCCTTGAGAATCAAACTGCCACAAGTCTGGGCAATATTTGCTTTCAACCAGATGGGTTATTAATAATTAGTGATAGGCAGCTGAGTGTGGGATTTCTCCTCTGTTTCTTTAGCTATCTGGTTTTAATGAAAGGGTTCTTATCTTCTATCAACCCTCTGGCACCTGTCTGGCCATTTCTGTCTTCCAGATGGTAAGAAATCCCTCTCAACAGTTGTATTTCACTCTTTTGGGGAAGTTCTCTTTCTCTGTCAAGACAGGACATATCCCCGTCCTACAAAGAAATAGTGGTACATAGGAGACATGTACAGGGCTGTCACAGTGCCAAGGAACTGACTCTCATGTTTGTTCATCCTTTATGTAATAATACAAATTCTATTTGACTTTTGTAGCAGTGGTTCTTGTGTTCTTATTGCCTCCCACTTGAGCATAGCAGTTCTCTTTGGGTACAGCATCAGATTGCAGAGGGGTTAGCATGTGGTAGCAAGAATGATGCTGGGGGGCCTGAAGGAGGGAAAGCATTGCTCTAATTTTAAATCACTGAACTGGCAGCTTTATCTTAGATCAGCTTACCCAGTCTCAAAGGATATCACTATGATCTATTTAACTGAAATTAACCTCTACTGATAGGAGGCAATTACATTCCAAAATCATCTGTAAACTTCTGCTAATCAGTCCCCATTTGACACTGTCCCTAGATTTAATAACATCACTTTTAAGCTGTGAGAACAGGTTTTTAAACCCAGCTTTGGGATTTCCTGAGTCCCAGCCAGCTTGTGGGCAGTTGAGTGTGTGTTGCACAGCTTTGAATATATTTCTGCGATGTGATGGCTTTGCAGAGCAGGCTGAGCCTGGCTTGTGGCTGAGATCACCTAGCTCATGGGCACTCTTGTCCTCAGGCAGGAAGAGGAAGGTAAGAAGCCTCCTTTTATGCCCTCTTTCTGTGTGCCTTCAGTTCATCCACCTTCCACAGTCTCTTCTTTTGTAGTGCCAGCACTAACGTGTCCTCCATGGTCATCCTCTGAAAGAAGGCAGGACGATACTGGGACAGGCCAGTGCTAAGGACACCTATGTCTGGAAAAGAACTGAATCACCCATCAAAGAAATTCACATTCATGGATCAGGAAGGACAGAAATAGAAAGCCACCTTATCCCCATCCTCATTTAACAATGACTTATGGACACAGGAGAGGAAAAGTTATTGGCAACAGCAGATGCCAAGTCAGGTTACACTGTTGTCTGAATAGATGACACCCAATGGTTATCTTCAGAGGGTGGTAGAGTGTCCTATGGAAAGGATATGTGGAGAAGAAGAGTAACTAGCTTTGTTTCTCACCCCATGACCTTTTCCACAGGAGACCTTACTAACAGTGAAATTTGGAAATGAGGATGTCTAGTCATCAAGAATCTTGTGGAGTTTAAGAATCAGCCAGACTTACTGGTATTTAACTATGTCCTTGTGACAATCTACAAACTTGTATGTTTTCTTTATGTGGCTTTAGAGTCTGTGTAGAAAGTTTCTTGTCACATATTGTTTTCTGATTCTCATTCGTGGTGTTTCTTTAACTGTATTTTTAAGGGCAGCAAACTGCATTCAACGAAGGACCCTGCATGACTATAGAGGGAAAGTAAGTAGTAGGAGAAGGTAACTATTGGCTGCTTAAACTTAGGCCCAGCTGAGTTGCTAAACCATCTCCATTCACTTCCATGCCGAACACATTCACTTTCACCACCAGACCTTACACATACTGGTCAGCACTCTGCAAGATTGTCTCTTGGCCGTTTCAAAACACCTACTCTTGTCTTAGAAGTTTCTTGGAAGTTCCCCTACAAAGTGGGTCTGAGCGAATCTGCTTCTGCTTGTGTCATCTTGAGTTCAGGTTCAGAGTGTCCAGGAGCAGCTCAGCATTTAGTGCGCCTCAGCCCATACATAGAGGAAAGCAGCTTAATGAAGTCAAAACTTGTGTATTTCTATTGAAACAGAAATGATGTGGGAAAAGATAAGTCTTTGTTTATTCAGGACAGAGAAAAGATCCTGTTATGGCTGAGACATAAGGCAGCAGGATATATACATATAAATGTAACGCTTCTAAGGTGCTTATAGAAGCTCAGAGCTGCCAAGTGTCCTGATTGCATTCTAGTGCCTAAACCAAACAGAGTGGAAAAGTGCCTCTGTGCTTTAATGACCTTTCCTGGGGTCACATTCTAGTCCCATTTATCTGGGGATAGAATTCTTTTATTTTCTTTCTCCCTTCAGAAAATGTTTAAACGTTAAAGTTCATCATGAGTCTTCAATAAATTTCTGTACCCTTCCCAAAGACCTCTGCAGCACTTGCACCTCTCTGTTCCCTGTCTGATTAGGCTGACCTGCTACAAACCTTATTATGTATGAGTTCTCAAATAATGCCTGTTTCAGGCTGTTTGTTGATGTTTCCCATAAAAAAGCTTTAGGAACCACAAGAGCCTGCATAAATATAGCAGAACTATTGCTCTTGTAGGATGCAACTCCTGTGTTCTCAGCCCATTTTGCTCACTGACTCATTGGATGACCTTGAAGAAAGTGTAGTGGAACAGGGATTCATTTTATCAGGCTGGTGACTAAGTCATCTCAGCCTTGTGCCTGTAAAAATAGGGGTTCTGTTTCAAAGAGACACCCCCACCCAGGCCCTATTCAGCTCTTTTCAGTGCTCATTGGCCTTTACTCTGAGTTTTCTTTGTAGAAAACAATGCCATCTTTTATGGGTGAGTGGACTTCATCAGAGCAGAGTGGTATAAAGATTGAATCCAACATTGATAAGGAAATCTAAATGAAGCTTCTCCAAATGTTACTAATGCATATTGTAATATATTTGAAACCAGAAATATCTGCATGCTCATCTCTGAGCTTGTTCATAAAGGACTAACCCAGAAGCTCACATCTCTTACCCTCGATTATGAAACAAATATCTAGTAGCTCTTTTTAATGTGCCATATTTTGGTAGTGAACTTGCAGAGTGCTTGCATTGGAAAACTGCCCAGAGAACATTTTATTGGTCACATTCAATTTTAAAATGGTTTATATCTCCCTAAACCCCAGGTTTACAGTATTTAATATTGCTAATGGGATGGTGAGATTGCCAAGCATTTATCAACATATAAGAATGGAAATAGTAAAATGACACATTAATCTTTGAGCTCTCAGTATATAGCCATAGAATCACCCACTGCCCATTATCCAGCTGTTATGAAAATACCAAGTTCTTCGTAACAGACATGTTGGAAGAGAAGTGCTGGGGAATGAATATTTCAGTTGACTTAAACCTCCCTTTCCTTGTTCAGTTTCAGTCACAACCACTTCGGTCTTGCAGGCGTCCTGTCTACCTCTAATGGAGATGGGTCATTGCCAGGCATATTTAAAAGGAAGACAAGAGACAGTATTTATTATTTATTTCATTCTATTCTATTTCATTTTATTTTTTTAAAAAGTAAAGCCACAGTAAGTACTCTTACGTAAGACACTTGGTCACTTGGTCTGTAGTGACAGCACAACTCTGAATGGCTTCACTGGCACTAGGTGAAATTCTGGGGGACCTGACACTTATTACAAACAGTGGTTAGTGTTTTAAGGGTGACCAAGGGACTAAATTATGGTCTATCCACTATTTGCAACTAAACACAATTCTAGGCTTGGCCCTCTCCCCATCACTCCAGCTTCTGACAATACCCATAGTCTACTCTCTAGGATATGAATCTGGAAATGAAGAAACTGCACATTTGAAATTCCCAGCTGACATCTTTATCTGACAAAAGGAGAGTCAGCAAGTTAGCATCAGCAGCATTTGCACCTGAGCCTGTTTGAGCCTAAATCCTCCTGCTTCTCAAAATGCTTCCCACAGGATTTACTGGGTAAACAAAGTTTAGTTAATTGCAACCTCATTAAACAGCTTGCTTCTCTCTGGATGGAAAAAGAACTGGAACTGAAATACATGCGTGAAGGTTCTTCTGCTTTTTACTGCAAGCAGGCATAATCGGTCTCTTTGTAATAAGCAAATCCAAAGGATTTTTTTTCCTTTATGACTGCGGAAGACGGAAAATTTGTCTGGCATCAAATCTTTTTGTATATATTGGGGTGATAATCATTCCCTAGAAAAGAAGGCCTGTCTAGTATGTTCTCTGGCATACTCAGAAACAGGCAATCCAACCTGAGCAGCTCAGCTGATTTTGGCTCCATTTACTCCTCCAAACTAACATCTACTGAAGGAGAAGAAACAACTGTTCCCCAGCTAGAGTCAACCCAATGCCCTTGAGTGGACCAGAAATAGCTAGAAATAGTCGTGCATTATGCAGGATGATGGCTCACAGCAGAAGAAGCATCTTATCTATAGGTTATAGTATCAGTATTTTCAGGGGCTTTTAATGACCAATGAAACTGCTTCTTTATAACTTGTCTTCATGCAAGTGATGATGATTTTATTTGTGGAATAGTCACTGGGGTAAAACAGAGATTCTCACTTCTAATCCAAATATTCTCAAAAATAAAGAGCAAAGGAAGCTATACATGGGGTTTGTCTGCTTTAATATGCAGCTCTGCTGTGCATATGGACTGCACAGATGCAGTTTAATGGATCTGATGTTAACTGGTACATATTCAAGCATACAGTTCTTTGCCATGTTTCTCTAATAGCACTGTTGGCCCAGCTCCTCCAAAATTAGATCCCACATGCAGAAGTGTGTTTAAGTCAAACTTTCTCTNCACAGATGCAGTTTAATGGATGAACAAGAGATCTGATGTTAACTGGTACATATTCAAGCATACAGTTCTTTGCCATGTTTCTCTAATAGCACTGTTGGCCCAGCTCCTCCAAAATTAGATCCCACATGCAGAAGTGTGTTTAAGTCAAACTTTCTCTGTGAGACACTTATTTTTAGCTCCGCAGAGGCTTTGCAGGTGTGTTAGGAATAACCAGAGCTCATATAGCTGCAGGGAAAATAAAAAGCTCTGTTTATTCACTTAGTGATCGGCTGCTTGTGTCATCCATGATGTCAGACAAAAAGTCAACACCTCTGTTTAACTCATGTTCCACTTTTCACAGACCTTATATCCTTAAATACAACTGATACTTGCTGTATATCTTACAAAGACTCAGGAGGCATGTCTGAAAAATCACAGCAGCAGTTCTAAAAGGGATCTAAGCATTCATTGTCTGTGCATTAACTTTACCAGTCAGGGGCTATCCTATGAAAGCATATGTACAGATAATAATGAACCTTTGGGTGAATTTTAGAATGGAAAAAAACCCCAACTGGAAGTTGGGGTATATTTTTTAATGTAGCATGTATATTCTTTAATGTTACTTGCCTAGAGCATTTTATTCAGCCAGAATAAATACTGTGCTGGGATGATGACCTAGTGGAGCACACTGCAGGGGAAATCATTAATGCCCACACATTTGTTCTGTTGGGCACCATGGCCTAAGAATAAAAAGTCATCTGTGGTGATGCATGTGCACTTTGCAGGGATTAGCCCATCTGTATCTTTCTATTTTTTATAAAACACTCAGCTACATGAGTGTTACAGCACTCGTGATGATTACTATACTGTGCATCTGCTAAAACTAATGATGCAAGAAATTTCCAAAGTTCAAACAATTTCTTCATTTTCTAAATCTCAAAGCTAGAACATTTCTGTGAACTGAATGCAAACTTATGAATTGAATTAGGAGTAAAATTGGATTAGGAAGGTTCTTTTCATGTTCTAAGAAATGAGATTTAAATGTTCTACCACAGTAAGATACACACAGTAGGTTATACATAGCAGTAATTCAGAACTAGATAAACAAAAGACTTGATTAATATTCATTTTTGGGTGCACAGAATCTAAGCCTCATCTGCTCACTGAAACGAATGGAGTTTTGTTTGTTTAATTGTTTGTTTTATACTGTGCATATGGCACCTGTTTTTTCTCTCAAATAATCCAGTGCACTGTTCCATTGCTGTGTGTGAGCATATATATATATGCTCATATATAAATATATATATGTATATATATATACATTTAATAAGGATTAAACTTGCATCCTAAGCATACACTTTAGATGTGTCTGTAGCTGAGGACAAGGCTTCTCTTTCCAGCATTGCAGTCATTCAGGTTTTTTTCCTGGCCTGATCACCTTTTCTAACATAAGCTAGCTGCTGAGGCTGACTGCAGCAAGGCATCTATTTTAGCAGAAGACTGGTCTATTTAAGGATGATACTGCATATTGAGATAGTGTATGATTTATGTTGTATTCCTGCTCTGCATTAGCTGTCCATGGAAATGTGCTCAGTGAGCAGATGGTGAGGACAACAATTCTACTCTGAAAGTGACAAGCATCATCTGGCTTTGAAAGTGAAGGCATTTCCTTGTGTTGCAATTGCTGGGTTGAACTAGGGATTGTTTTTTAATTGCTAAGAAGAAAGTAACTGTTCCCTGCTACTACCCCAAAATACCTTAAAGTGTACCCTAAAGCATATTCTTACTCATCCATCAGCTGACCATTCCTCTGTGGTGTCTAATAAAAGCTCGTATGTCTCAAAGATCCCAAACTTGGCTGTTTTCAGAATGAAATTCTTAGTCTAAAAAAAATCTCCTAGTCCTCACTCACTCTTAGGAAAGGTTAAATATTGGGATTTCTGTAGCTCTTTAGGAAAGGCATTGTCCCAGAGAGTTGAGGCTTAAAGCAGGCTGTTTTGAACAGGTTCAAAGGAGCACCTTGCACACTTGCACAGAGGAAGTAAGGTCAGCCATGGTAACTGCAGTAATGTGATCCTCCCTGGTTAATACTGTCTCAGAGAGGTTCAGCCACAGCTGGATAAAAAGAGATTTTGGCAAGGCAAAGCATTTGAAACTTTAGGAACAGCTGCTTGATAAAACACACCCCAAAATACTATGGTCCCCTCCTGTGAGTACAGCAGTTTCAGTAACCATCAGAGGTAACTTCTGCTGTCCACAAATCCTTCTCTGTGCTTTCAACTTTCCTCTCCCTGTCCACATCTAACCTATGGCCAACACTAGAAAACCTGCTTGTTTGTCTGTGGGAATGATGGAACCACAGCAGGAACCAGTATCTGAAGGTAAAACCTGATAATTTTGGAAACCCATATACTTTTATATTCCTTTCTCCTTCAAAAGAGTGGTGCAAGGAATAATACAGACTGAATGAAACTGAACAAAAAAATTTAATCACTATGTTGCAGTATTTACTTTTCTGAAACATAAGTCCTAACTAAAGAGAAACCTGAAAACTTCTTCTGTAGCAATACATTCTTAATAATGTGGATTTTTCCACTTAGGTTCAGCAGTGCATCCAAAGGTAACAGGCACAAAGCTGAATAATAACACATTTCTGGGGCATGCTCTATAGTTGAGAACAATTTTACCCTGCATTTGGGAACATCTTAACCCTGCATTTAGGAACATCTGGAATGATGTGGTGAAGTTGTCATGCTACTTTTATGGCTTTAAGGAAATAGTTTTTCCAGTTCTCTTGCCATAAGGAATATCTGAATGATCTTTAGGCAGGGAGCTGTGTGACTGTGGCACAGGTTTACCTTGCTCAGGTGTGTTTCCCCACCACAGCTTTACTTTGCCTTGGCAGGCAAGAGCGTAGCAAAACTAAACAATGTTTTTTAAAAACAACCTCTGAAGTCCTGGGACAGCTTAAGAAAATCAGGACTTGCAAGACCTAAGCAGGACCTTGAATGGAGGCTAACCATGGCTCCTTCAGCCTTGCAGGCATAGTTGCAGAGAATTTGTTCATCTGCATTTTAATGGTCTGGGTTGCATTATGGATTGACGCCTGCACTGACACCCAGGCTGGTATGTCTGGCTCTGTAACAACAGACAGACTAGCCCCTGTTCCAGAGGGCACATTGTCCTGTATTTGGAGGTGGCTGTAGTGTCTCTACAGACCACCTCGGCAGCAGGCTGCCACATGGGCAGGACAGGTGGTTGTGGGTGGCAGTATCACTTACCCACTGCCTTTGGGATGGAGTCACCACACAGTGAACAGGTTCAGGAGCAGTTGTCTGCCTGATCCATACAGGCATGGGATTAGAGCACACTGGTAGTGAAAGCCACCTGAGTCTGTAAGCTGCTCCAACATGAGTGATACTGTGCTAGGAAACAAGCTGCTGGTTTCGCGTTCTCTCTAAAAGAATTTCTATTCAGTATGCTTCACATAGCACAACACAGTGTAAGCTGATAGTGATGAAGAAACCTAAGGAAATGCTTTTAAAGTGCTAATATACTCTGAAGAGGAAATAAATTTCAGGGCCAGCAAAAATTATTCTGCAAACATCTTTCAGAAAACCAAACCTGACAATATTTTCCTTATAAAATTCTTTAAATATGGAAGGGAATAATTAAATACATCTTTCCAGTAGAAAGGAGCTATGTTCCATGTGTTTCAGCACAGTGCAATTTTCTATTGACTGCAGATGTAAAAGTAAAGCTGGTCACTGGGATGTGCCCAAGCTCTGGAGCTGTGCTGCGCAGGCATGGGGCAAGAGAGAGCAGGAAAAAGCAGTGATCCCTGGTAACACTGCAGCTCATAGGTGCTTGTATCATCATTGTAACTCCAGGACCACATGGCCAGGGATTATTGTGAGGCCAAATCTTCTGTTCACAACACTTCACAGAAGATGCTGGTTTAGCCTAATCTGTCAATTTGTAAACTCATCCTTTCATCTCTCTGAGTGCTGGGAACACTATTTCAATTTGAATCCAATAAATGTAATGCAATTGAACAATGTAACAACTTGAATCCAATAAATGATGGTCACTGGGAAATGGTGATGGTTAGTGGTCAGCCTATGCATGCTTACTATGAACATCAACGGAAAAGCTTGAAGTACAGGATGCAATACAACCTGCCTTTCCTCTGTTTCTTACCATCTTGTGTATGACAGTATGTGATAATAAGGCACTTCCTTTTGAAGTTTCAAATGGAATTTAAACGTCTCTGTACACAAGACAGATAGAACTTCCACTGAGTAGTAAATGAATAATTTTCCGTGATGCATTATGGAGGAACCACATTGACAGGTAAATTCAGCCTAGCTTTATTCCATCTTCATAAAGGCATCAGAACATGAGCTTTTTGCAGAAATTTAGTTCTTCAAGGGACTGATAATCTCTGTCAGGGTACTGAATATTAGCAACTTTGTGTTTTAAGTTTTTAGTAAATAGGCAATACATTGCAGAATTGAGATCAAAATTAATCTTATCATGGAGAACATAATTTTGGCTCTCAACCTAATATTTATGTGATTTTTTTGCTACTTTGAGGGAGCAGAAGGATGCTCACACCTTCCATATTGAACATTAGAGCCTGGACAGTCCTGTCAGAAGTGTTCTATTGTAAGAGTCTTTCTCCATCAGAGGTTAAGGATACTGAGTAAATTGCAGAACTGACACTGAACATGAATCTATTTCATAGAGTCTTAAAAGAAATGGTGACATTTAACAGCCTTGTTTACTGCAAAAACTGTTTCAAACGAAACCTGAAGGTCACGACAGGGAAAGGAACAATACATCCATTAATGATGTCTCTCAGATACGGTTTCTGCTGTTGATTTTTGCCTCATCTGGATACTGTGCCTTGTATTAGTGGTGAACCACAAAAGAAAAGCTTTCCAGAAGCAGTGAGTGTCTACAAGCCTCCCTCATTGTTTAAGGTCTGCACAGATGGTTTCTGGCTCCAACACAGGCATCTGAAGAGATCCTCACAGGGTTAAATGCTATCCTTGGGTAAGTAGTATAAAAACCAAGGCAGTGTCAGAATCACTTGACATTCAGCAGAGCTTCCATGGTTAAGTTAAAATATTTTAGCTCATGTATTTGTGGTAGGTAGTAAAGCTTGAGGATAACTACAAAATCAATCCCAGCTGTCAGCAGAATGAACACTGCCATTTAAATGCTCTGTTTGGACCAACCTTTAAGTTGTGGCCCAGGTGAAAAGCAGGAGAACATCAGCAGAAATGCAGGTAATGCACAGAAACCTGTCAATGATGCCATGCATTGCAAAAGTTGTGTCAGTTTTGAAGGCTTTAGGGATTCCTGAGAACTACCAGAAGTGAAGTATTCCAAACTCCAAATTGCTGCCCTTCCTCTCTATTCCTCCTATATGCAGAGGGCCAAATTCGGAACTGATGCAACTCCTCTGCTTTTTTGGAATGTGGCCTAGATAAATTTTGCTCTTTTAACTCTTCCTGTTTTTTTCCAAGCTGTGTTGAAATACTTTGGTCCATTGTATTTTACTATGACAAGGAAAACATACTTGCTCTGCACCTCTTTGTGTCACCATTTTTTCATACCAACCCTTTTTTTTCTCTCCAGGCTGTCTCTGGAGAGCATGGAAATGCGTAACAGCTCATTGACTTGCAATGTGATTAATCCTTGGATTAGTCAAAATATGATGCAAACAGATCCTGACCCAGTGCTGATTGCTGTTCTTGCCTGTGCATGCCGTGTTAGCTACCTTACAACTGTCTCGAATTGATCAGGACATCCGGATTTTGTAACCTCATTTTATAACAGTTCCTCTCTCTCGAATTCCATCCTGTGAAGTTCTGAGGATATGTAACAAGAAGCCACCCAGTTACTATTCCTTGCAGCTATCTGCCAGTGTCACCTGCTTCTCTGGCATCATCATGCAAGTATGCACTGTCACACTCCCCACTGGAATCTCAGCTCGCGAGTTGAGATTCACACCATCATTCAGCCTGACAAGAGTGTTGACTCCTGGAGCCAGAGCAGTGTTTGGGAGCACATAAAAGCACCAGAGTCCCCTACATTTTGGCAGGACTTCAAGGACTATCCCAACGAAGAGATCTTGACAGCATAGCTGTAAACTCCACAGGCCCCAAGGGCTCAAACACCATGATATTTATGCTGCCGTCTGGATTGCCAGGATAGTATCGCTGTTATGCAGACATTGGTCTCTGTGTAAGAAGTAACATTTCTCACACCTGTTAATTGGCATTTGAAAAAATTGAGACTGACTGGAGTGGGCAGTGTGGCTGAGAAAGACAATGCATGCAAAGACTATATCCGGTGTTTCTTCTGTTCCCTGTTCAAAGAGACTTCAACTGCATGGGTACCACAAATATTTGTGAAAGCCAGTAGTAACTGAAGGCATTACGTACTGCATTATTGGCATGCCTGATATATTTAGGACTGTGCTTTTACTCCTTTCAGTCTTTATTACAACTTCAATCTTTGCAGAAAGGTAAGAAGGCCAGAGCTCTTAAATTAGAAACAGCTCTAGGAAGCACCTAATTGTATGACAAACTACTGTGAGATTATATTCAGGCTTTCAAATTCAGCATAACCCTTCATACTTTGCTCAGGTCTATCTATGATGGAAAGACTATGTCTAAGGCAGGTTCTCCACAATGTTTCACCAGACTAGTTTGATTGTAGTTGTAAGCCCAGGTATCTTTATGTTAGAAGGCAGGAACTAGAACAGTACAGATGGAAAGGTAAAGCTGGAGACATTCTGGTAGGTAGTGTTTCTGGGACTTCAGGCAGTGCAGCAGCACTGAAATTAGTTTACAAAGTCAAGTGATGACAGCAGATTTCAAACTCAACTTATTGAAGTAAATAGGGAAGTTAACACCTCTGATAACTAACTTTTAAGTTCATTTGAGGGAAAAAGCCCTTAAAAACTTCCAAAGCCACCATTCCATCACTCAGGTCTGATCTTCAGTGTTTTTCTTCTTGAGAACTGCAAGAAAACTGGGCCACATAGGCAATAAATGATGACCTAGATAGACTGCCCTATAAGCAGAACAACAGAAAATAATACATAAAATCCTGCTAGCAACTTTAAACTCCTTTTTTTTTCTAATTTAAAGACCTGATTTTCTTTATGAACAAACTTGTTTTAATTTGGAACAATTCCATTCATTTCAAACCAGTTATAGTGAAAATAAAGCCTGTGTCAGTAATATGAGAATCTTGACCATATGAAGTCAAACCCCAAACCATCTTGAAATTATTCAGCCTCATGTAAAATATCTGGAAAGCACACCCATCTAACAGTCAGCAACAATTCATCAGATTCTTAGGAAATATTTCTTATAACAAATGTAAGGAATATGAGAACTAGCAGTAAAACCTGTACAAGGAGCTGAAAACAAGCATCCTAAAATATCTGCAAGACTTCTGTAGAGATATCCCTGCTCAGGTTTTCTCCTAGCTTTGCCTTTAGATCTAGTCAGAGTGGAGAAAATGGAATTGGAGGCTAAACCGCTGTTGTGCTTGTTCACCCTTCCCCCCCATTCTGGATACGCCCTTGGACTGGCTGTTCTTTCCACTGTTGTATTTCAGTGAAATAAAACATATCTAGTAAAACATCTATAATTAATGTTTAATAATGCTTGAAATACTGCATATTCAAGCATTAGCGTGTAAATATTTTTATAATTATATAATTAATTAATATTATATGCAGTAATTTATATAATAATCATTATATGTAATTATATGTAATTTAATTAATAACATGGCATTAAATATTATATATTATAGATATTTGAATTCTAGTATCTATAATATTTAATAATCCAAGTAATGATTAATTAAACAATTTATGCAATTATTATGTAATTGCATAAATATATATTTGGAAATCTCTATTGTGTGAATCATATATAATAGATTTATTCTATAACACCAAATCATAAGTTATATAATTAAAGCATGATTGTGGTTAACACTTAACAGCTTTATAATTAATATTTTTCATGGATACAGTTATATTCATTTATAGTCAGACTGACTAGTTCAAAAGGCTTCCCCCATCTCATGGGGCCTCCTATCTTTCGAAGGGAGCACCTCCAGCATTTGCAACCAGCATAAACGGACACTCCCCGATGAGTTAAAGTGCTCAGGACGTTGAGCTGTGGGAGATGGGGAGTGGGAAAATGTCGGAAGAACCGGGACGATTGGGGCAGGGGCTGGAGGGACCGAGGCCCGGCGGGACGGGGCCACCCCCTGGCGGCCATCATGCAGCACTGCACTTCCCGGCCTCGGGTCTGGCTGCAGCTCACCGCAGGTCCCGCAAACGCAGCACCAGCAGGAAGCCCAGCAAAGCTCCCAGCGGGAAGCCCAGCATCGACCCGCTGCTGCTCACCTAGGTGAGTGCTGTTTGGGTCTCTCATCGTTATAAATCAGACCTGCTTACCAGTTTCTTCTGGCTTCTTTGGCGTAACAATTTTCAGTTGTGTAATTGTTTTCCATTTCTTTGTGAAGTCCAGTACTTTTCCCACGTTATATAAAGGGATTTTAAAAATGTTGGCTGCATTAGTGGCCAAATGCCTGACGTGACAATTTAAAGTGCATAAGTGCTTACGTGATGCTAGCCTACTATTTCAGCTGGCACTATTTTAAACTTACAAATCCCTAGCTATTTGCTGAATATTCTTGCCATAGTGCACTTGTGTAGATTTCTGCACACGGGAAGTGCTGGGAGTGCCTCTGGTCAAAGCTGTACTCAGTGTGACCCAAATTCTGAGAGCCAATTTGAATTCCTCAGGCAGCTCGTATATGTAGGAATTGCTACGAGTTTGTGTTGATCCAGAACTGGGGATACCAAGCACCAAAAACATTGACCTTGATCTGAATTTTTTTCCCAGTCCACTTTGTCCAATGATATGTTAACATAGGGTTTTCAGCCTTTTCTCATAGGTGGAACCTCTCACTTGCAACTTACTCCAAAAGGCAAGAATCTTAGTGCTCTTTCAATGAGCTACACATCTGGACTCCTGCACTTGCTGTAATTGAAGTGATCGTTTTGTACAGATGGATCTTGTTGCTTCTCCAAATCATACGCCTTGTGAGCTTACAAGTTTTGATACCATAGCAAAACATAAAACCATTTCAGTCACTTCCAAAGCATTATGAGACAGCTCTTGTTTTCTGTTCTTATTAAAGGTTTATTAGTGAGAAGTGTCCTTTGAACTTCTAGGCAAGGAGCTCTAGGCAAGGACCTTGCCATAGTTATTTGAATTCATTCCAGGGTTGAACATAAAATATTAGAGAGATTCCTTTAGCAGTGTTGAAATAACATAAGTGAGCATATCTGATGCTGACCATGTATATGATATTCCCAGCAACTGACTGACATGCCTTCAAAAGATCAATTTCAGCCTTCCTTGCATGATGTAAGATAAAAATCTGGCCTAGGATTTAACTGTACCTGGTAATTAAGTTTAAAGAACAAAAGCCTCACAAACCTCTCCAGGCCTACAGTAAGCATGCTGGAATCTTGGTTGCCATTTCTGCAAACTGTTTACAATTCACATACCTCTGCAAATCCAATCCTGATCTCAAATTGCTGCTCATAAACAACATAGCAGAGATTTGATGTATGAGGGCATGTTCTGAATTCCCCTTTGCTAGCAGTAGCGTGGCTAACTTCTAGCAGTAAAAACCCGTCTTATGTCTCTTCTTATTACAAACAGAGTTCTGTTAACTACTTGAATGCATCTTTGGCCATTTTTTTATGTGTGTGACTGGTGGTAAGCAGGCAGATGTAACATGCTTTATTCTCCTTCTCTTCTGCTCACTGTCTGTAAATGAGTATTTTTCACAACTGGAGGCATGGCAGCCTCTGTTAATTGTCCTCGAATTTGTATGGCAGTCTATTGAAGCCAGATGTTGTCAACCTTCAAAGCATGATACAATGCTGGTCTTTCAGGCTGTGCTCATGCTCAGTCTTAGCACATCAGTGTTTATTAGCGAAGCTGAGTAGTGCAGTGATAATTAAAAATGAGATAAAATCTCCTGTTTCATGAACTTCATTTTTAAGGGCAAGGCACGTATTGTTCAAGCAAGAAAGAAATAAATTATTTACTTGCATTTCCTTGACTTAACAAAAATTAAAGGCTCTGTCCCCAGTTGTTAACTGTTTCATGAAGACAGGCTGGCATCCCAACACATACATAACCTTGGGGAACTTGAGAAGTTAAATTTGAACTATTCCTAAAAAAGCAGCATTTGAAGAGACGTTGGGAGGTGGGTAATTAACAATACTTCATGGGATGCATGCATTAGAGAAGCATGTTAGCAGGACAACACAGGAACGAAGCAAGAAGAGTCTAGTGAGTCTTAATACATCTTTACTAAAAAAGTCAGTAGAAGCTGGGTTAAAAAAATTCTGTCAGTCATGGATTTCCATGCCATAGTGGAGAAGGGTAGGTATGACTTTAAAGAAGAAAGTGGAGCCTTAGGAAGACATTGGTTATGTCAGCACGTGCTCATCTCCAGATGACTTTTCACAATATTTCTTAAAGTGTCAGAAAAATCCCTAATCTGTGCCAGAATGAGATTAAAGATCCTTGATGGATTCTATTGGTTACAGGTAGAAATAAAGGGTAGGACTGAAAGTAAGTTTTTTTCCAGTGCTCTGGGGAACTGTCCTAGGACCTGTATTATTTGACATATTCATAACTGATGTAGAAAAAGGGAGTGAGAAGGGGATGACGGATTTTGTATGTGGTAATAATTTGCTCAGGGCAGTAAACCCAAGAAACAGCTAAGACGGACTACTTGCCTTGTAGAACGATCTTACATTGTTGTAAGCTGTAACCTAGTGAAATCCAGTGCTACCAATCATGAAATGATGTACTTGGAGGGACAGTAAGGGATTCAGCACTAGTTACATCTCCCAAGAAAGAGATTCATAATGTACTTCTGCGAAAATGTCAGTTCACTTTCTAGTACAGTTAAGCACAGAAAAATAAGTGTTACTAGGAAATAAAAAGTAAGACAAATGGAAATACCATTATGCTAATACGGAAAATCCACGGTGTGGAGAAAATGCTGTTTGACACAGCATTTTCCTTCTTGAAGAGGAAATGTCATTAAGCCAGAAAGCACTGGAGGCTGGGAAGGTACTCTGGGAAGGTGTGTAACTCTTCAGCAGCTTGTTCTGAAGCAGAAAGGTGAATTGAGTATATCTGTAGTGTGATTCACTATACCTTACTTACATCCTTCTAGCCAGGAGAAGTAGAAGTGGGAACAAAGAGGAAAAGGTGAGTGTAAAGTATGGGCTGTAGAAGACTCTGGTAATGTGCTGAAGATGTTAGTGCATGCTGGTGTGAATCTGCTTTACCCTCACCACTGTTTTTTACCATGTAGCAACATGAGAGATCACAGAGGGAATTCCCCTTTCACAGGACCTCTGCTGCCAGTTTTCAGCGGAAGAGCAGAAAGAGTTTGTACTGTGGGAAACTCACTCTACGTAACAGGTTACTTTTCTCCCAGACACTCGGGTGCAAATATCTTTGCGTTTCTTACAACAGTTCTGCTTAATTTTGTGTTTGCAGGATTATCGGTCTGCTTGTACTGGTATGCGTCTAAGTAACTGAGTATCCTTGACAATAGCCTTTTCTCCCGCTAGAGGTCTCACAAAGCCAGTGATTGAAGTCTGCTCAACTGGTAGTTCTTTCAGCCACAAAAGATTACCTTCTTTAAAATAAAGAGAGTTTCTAAATAAAAATGCTTTTATAGAGCCGTATGCTAATGCCTGAGATAATACTGCACATTAAGCCTAATATTCCAACCACGTTTATTAATTTAGATTTTAGTGGGAATTTTTACAAGCTGGACTTCCTTCAAGGATCCAAGCCAAGCAGGTCGTAAATATTTAACTGGACCACAAGGGACATTAATGAACAAGCCAGCCTTAGGACGTGGTGCTTCTCAGGCTGTAACACAGTTCTGCACAGCTCACAACACAAGGGCTCTTTTCAAAGTCAGACATATCTTGTTATTAACGGTGTTTGTTGTTGTTTTTTTTTTTTTTTTTTTTTTTTTTTGTTTTTTTTTTCTTTTTTTTTTGGTTTTTTTTTTTTATTTGTTGTTTTTTCTTNAAAGTCAGACATATCTTGTTATTAACGGTGTTTGTTGTTGTTTTTTTTTTTTTTTTGTTTTTTTTTCGGTTTTTTTTCCTTTCTTTTCAGGAATTGTCTGCATAATGAAGGCTTTTGCTTTCAAACTTCCTACTCTTACCTCTATAAACATATATAAGATCTAATACACAGATCCTCACATACATACAAGTTACTCTGCTTGAGGTAGAAAGATTTGCTTATTAATTCTTCCACTGACGATGTGGAAATTTAGTTGACTGAGTATCAGTATTTCTTGTTATTATACCAATAGCCAAGAGCTGCTGTTCCTGCTTTAGCAGCGATGACAGTGCTGGATGCATGAGCTAAAAGCTGTTGCAATTAGTGGCTGTCCAGCTAGCACAGTATCTTGGAATTATCTTTCTGTGATATCTAGGCAGCTTAGTTTGGGAGATGCTGCTCTAAGTATTGATACAATAAATTTACAGTGAAAAGGTGAATTTTGTTATTTTTGCAATAGGAATGTAGCTCAAGAAAAGGCTTAATAAGTTATTTTTCTTTTTTTTTTTTTTTTATAAATTAAAAAAACCATAAGAAAATTTTATTTGACATCCTTTACAATACAGATCAGAAGATGCAGGTCATACAGTTACTAACACATATATTCATAAAGTGCTCTAAAGTTGTGAAGTGCAGTGTTTGTTCACCAAGAATACATAGTTTCTAGAATGATACCCAGTGTTCAGTAAAATATTGCAAAATCCACTATGTTCCTGGGTGTGCTGTTCTGAAAATTAATTATTATTCTTGTTAAAAATGTTTGGGTTTCCCCACACTGAATTTGTTCAGCTTTATTTAGTCACTAGACCTGATCATGCCTTTCCATGTTAGCCTGAAGACTTCCAGAACCAATATGAAGGCCTAAGAGCATGGTTATTTTATTTGCTTTACATGATCATACACTTCAGGACCTGTCATAGTATTTACATGATACAAGCTTATAAAGAAAAGAGAATGTGGAAATCAGACTTCGATTACTAGGAAGAAGCTTATGTTCAACAGTCTTGACTATTACATCCTTTGGAATGGCTCGGATAGCTGCTCAGTTAGAGCCTGAGAAAATAATATAAAAATTATTTAGAGTAGCATGTTTCAGTGGGTGGGGAAACCTCTGTGTTTTCACTGCCCTATATGGCAGAGCCTTCAGTAAAATTAAAGTGTGAGGGTTGCCTTCTCTATTTAATGTTGTGTTGAAATTACTGTCTCTTGTATAGGGGAGTTGGTAGCTGAGCAAACACAGATAAACAGATAAATCCAGATAATCCAAAGTAATTGCCCAAGAACTTTAATGCCTATTACAGTGTCAAGATAGACTCAAAAAGCTTATTTCTTTGCTGGTAACAAAACTTTCAGAGTTCCTCCTTTTTTTTTTTTTTTTTTTTTTTTTTTTTTTTTTTTTTTTTTTTTTGTATTTTATTTTTTTTTTTTTTTTT